>APFE030341563.1:49049-78241 GCA_000404065.3 Pinus taeda | reverse complement strand
AATGTCATATATATTAATATCTAAATTTGTCACAGCGTTCCTACCCCTGTACTTAATAGTTGCAATATCATAAGCTCGGGCTGCCTCCTCTTCCGAACCTATGAAAGGAAATACCCATACAGGTCATTTGCTAGACTATTTCTACATTATCAGGATATATTCTACATGACAAAGAGATATAAAAAACTTACTGAAACTTCCCAAATACACATCTCTGTTATCGGCAACTCTTCCTATTCGTGCTTGCCATTTTCCATTAAGCCTTTTCAAGTAAAGAACAATGCACGTTAGCATCAATAAAAAATTGGACTTTCCAACATGATCTATAGTTGTAACTTAAATCTTATAAATATAATTTTATTTCAAATATGAACTTGGATCTTTATGAGCGCTTGAGTTTTGTCTCAGCGAGCTATGTTAGCATGTTTCACAGTTTCAAAATATCAGTATTGACATAATGGATAAGACAGATCAATGGCACCAAATTTATTTACAAATTTTATTGCAAGTTTTTATTCTGTACCACAAATATGCAGGGTTCTTAATGAAATAAAAATATTCTATTATGTTCTATAATTAGAGGTGAGCCAATGATATTGAGACAAACCTAGTAACTCCACAGTATTTGGATGTGCCTCTGGAGAACGCGCTGCTTGTCCTATAACATGTGACATGGCCAGCAAAACAGAAATTATTTAAATTACTCATTAAAATTAATTTGATCACAGATTTTGGGAATGGGAATATTTCAAAACTGGATGGATAAGAACAAAATCAATTGTTCAATCCAGATCAAATTTTAAAATACTTTCAAAGTCTACAATTTAAAAGGCAAAATAGTTTCAAAATGTAAATTAACTTTATCAAAACATTAAAATTTATATAGGCAAATGAAATCATGAGTTTAAGGAAGCAAAAATTGAGACCTCCTCAGAATTCCCACTATTTCTTCTTTAGTCTTGCCTTCCATCTCTTCGATCTGTTTCTCATAATTGGTAGACTGCAAAGAAAACCGATATCAATCTCTGTTATTATTCATTTAATGTCTTTCGTATTCTATAAAAAGTATATTTCGTATATTTACTGTCAGGACTTTAAATCTTTTAATCTGTTCAGAAATTCTTACGAAAAGATTGAGGACCATTAAAAGTAACAAACTGTACCGGAAAATTTGTTTTGGCGGTTGGACCCCAAAATGTCAGAGTTGCAAGATCATAAGCTCTTGCCGCCTTTTCTGCTTAATCGTATCCACCTGATACAGCATAGGGAATTTATATGTTGTTATTTTATTTCTAAGATTAAAATATAAAATAACAGAAGAAAAACTCTGATTAATATTATTAGCTTTTCACGGAAAAAGCATAAAAATCACATTATTACTCACCCAAATAGACTGGAATGTTGCAGCGACAAGGAAAAATGATAGCAGGACATGTGACAATGCTCAAATTCGTAAGTATAAAAGGCCCAAATTATATGTTTACCAGTAATAATCAAAGATTCAATTAAAAAATGTATTATAGTCACACTACAGAAATATATGTGATAATGGAATTGCAGCAAACCTTGTCTACCATTTTGGGGAGCTTCCTCCCTTTTCCAAGTACCGTCCCATAGATGGGCTTCATACCTACCAGTCCATCTATGTCTACAATACTGTTAACAAAACAATATAAAGAATCAACTCAGGTGGAGCTGACAGCAGAGAAAGAAAGCAAAATAGAAATTTAAAGCATTGCCTTAGGTAAGGCAGAAGGCAAACAAAGAAACCGCTAGTTTTGATAAAACAGAGAAACCGTTGGTTTTGATAAATTACTTTGTTATTTCACGATATCTAGAATTCTGCTGCTGCTGCTGCTGACGATCACTGACATTCTCGTCGGGGGCGGTTAAAGTAGGTGCAGTCCGCTTCCGCTTCTTATCATTCAATGAGGAATTCATTTTGACAGAAAATCCGATGTTGTAATGCAAGCCCGACAGCTTTAAAGTTTTTATAAAATGGTTCTGCACGACAAGAAGCTAAAAGCAAATGCTTCCCCGAAGCTCTGGGTGTGGGCAGCGACAAATTTAGAAAAATGTATTCCATGGAGGTTCCCTCTACCAGAATGAAGTCCAACTCTAACTATGATCTTCATCTGTTCCATAGACACCACAACAAAAGCATGCAAAACATCTGCAGAACATCTGTTCCATAGAGCGCCATTGTTCTTTGCGGTGGTAGGTGGCTTTGCGGTGCCAACCAAAGATGGCAGATGGCAGGTCGCTAGACTTTGGTTAAAACTTTTGTTAGTCCCTGGAACTAGTAACCCGACAAATGCAAACTTTGGATAAGATCATATTGCCTCACTCTTTTTGCATCGGACAACGTGAAGGCTGCAATAAGAGGTCAATTGTTTTTCCAATTTTTTTTTTTGCTTAAAATTTTGTTGAATAAAATTGTGAGCATTAAACTTAGGCTAAAATGCAAAAACACTGAAAAAGAAAGGTCAAACTATAAACTAATAGTGGGTCAACGATCGAACGATCGCTAATAGTCCCAGGCAGGGACTAATAATAATGTGATTATTTCAAACCTGTGTGAAGCCATCTTTCCAAATGTTTAATCCAATCTATTATAGGGTAGATTACCGCGCAGAACGAAGCTTTAAATACATAGAATGAAACATGCAGTGACTATTACAGGAGAAAACTGCACTCGTGAATCATGACAGTTTAATAATTACATAGAAAATACCATGGGAAGGGTCCTAGAGCTGTACTAGTGCATTACACTAGAGAAAATTTAATGATATTTAATAAACCATTTCATCTATTTTTTTAAAATTATAATTAAAAATATTAGCTTAAATGATTTTCAATTAAGATTTTAAGTTATTACCATTATTGATTTTTAATGGTTAAATCAATAAAGTCAATGATGGTGGAAATACAAGTTACATTGAAACTAAAATGCTTGACATAATGTTGGTTTATGTTATTATGATGTTTTTTAATTTGTATAGCTTCAAATAATATTTGATATTGACTAAGACATTGCAATCTTCAATATAGATCTGGTGCTTAGTCTTGTCTTAATGTTTGGCTATAATTATCTTTGATTGCATGTTATTTGATTTTGTTTTTGATGAAATGATTGATTGCATAATTATAGAGTTTTATATAGGGTTCCCCACATGAAAAAGAAACCATATATACACCCTTTTATTGTGTAGGATCAATGAGATCATTAGCATGTTTAAGGAATTCCTTATCCTTTTTCGGGTTTAAAAGTCACACCAATATTGTTTTTTTAAGAACTTTGACACTTTTATTAGTAGTCCTTTGAATGTAGGGCAAGAAGACCTTGGAAATCACATTTTTATTATGTTGTTCTTGTCCAACATGTCAGAAGGCCTTGATATCTTGATGTTTCATGTAACAATTATCATTAAAGAAGACATAAAAAAGATGGAATTTCTCTTCTAAATATTCCTCATACAAAATTCCTAAGGGTCTTCGTGGCTAAAGTATTAGGAACCCTAACTTTGGTGTAGTCTTCTTCCTAAATACCTTGTGTGCCAAGGATTGGTTGATCTAATTTTCTTTTGGTAAGACATCAAAAGGAGAACACGTCCATTTTTTCAAGGCTTATTGGTAACTTTTTGTTGAAGGGAGAAAGATATGGAGGACTTCTTCCCTAAAATGTTCCATGGAAAAATTAGCCACAATGAGGCCTAGTGCAAAGAAGAGAACCCATTTCTACTACACATCTTTGCTCATATATATTTCATTGAAACTACAAATTATTGATTTTGAACACATATCCACTATATTTTTGGTGCTTTGGTTTTTTATTTTTTAATCTTAAACTACCTCATCAATTGAAATATTATCAAGAGTGAATCCATGTCAAAATTGATAAGAAGTTTGTTAGGTTCATCCTTAAATGTTCTTAATCATGTTAATGAAAAAAGTTATTGTAACAACCTCCGGGGTAAATGTGCATATAAAAAAAAAACATAATAGGAACAAAAATACATATTATCAAGAGTGAATCCATGTCAAATTTGATAAGAAGTTTGTTAGGTTCATCCTTAAACGTTCTTAATCATGTTAATGAAAAAATTTATTGTAACAACCTCCAGGGTAAATGTGCATATAAAAAAAAAAACATAATAGGAACAAAAATACAATAAACAGACCAGCCATCAAAATCCATATATACTTCAGTACATTTGCACATGAAAATCAGGGGATTTTTTTTTTCATTAATAAATGCAATGAAACAATCGGAGATGGGACTACCACATTCCACCCGACTATAGATTGGCTAAGCCAAGTCTCTCTTCAGCCAATCACCCCCGTGCCATATTCCAAGCATGAATGTGGGACTTCATAGAACACATCAATCAAAACTCATCCAGGGCTTCCAGAGATCACCCACCTCAACCCATCAAACGGTGATTCCACCTCATGGTCAGACATCACAAAAAACCATCATCAGATTGGTCTCCATCCAAGCCTTCCAAGGCTTCCAGAGTGTTTGTCCAACCAAGGCTTCCGAGACTAGTAACTCAACTCACAACTTATACAGGCCTTCCAAAGTGTTTGTCCAACCAAGGCTTCCATGATTAGTAACTCAACCCGCCAAGGGTTTCCAGAGCGTTTTTCCAACTAGGGCTTCCAAGACTAGTAACTCAACCCAAGCTGTTACAGGGCTTCCAGAGCATTTGTTCAACCAGGGCTTCTAGGACTAGTAACTCAACCCAAGCTATGGGAAAATGAGAACCAACCAAAACAAAGCAATGAAAGTAAACCCACAATCACCATGGCTATCTAGGAAATGGCAAGGGTAGGAAATCCACTATCAATCCCAACCATCCTCCATGCCAATGACAAATCATAACCAAGAAACCACGTGCATGTGCCATGCATGCCAAAACTGGTGAAGACATCATACATGCAACTCAGTACCTGCTGATGTCGATGCCTTCTTGCGCTTTCATGCTCTTCCTTTACCTTCTTGCTCCAATAATCCAAGTATGCCACACCCTCCAAGAGTGCTCCAAGAAAACTCTAAGTAACCAAGAGTATGAGAGAGAGAGAGAGAGAATAATGGGAGACCTCCAAAACTAAACTAACCGAGTCTTGCCCACTAATCCTCATAAGCCTTTTTATTAATGAGACATATATTTTCTTCATTTTCCATTTTTTTCCTTCAATTTCCTCCTCACATGCAAAATGTGACCTTTCACCTTCCTTTTCTCCTAATTTCCATTATTTTCATAAATAAATGTGCCAAAATAACTTTTGCCTCTTCAATGCCTTAGCCATTGCCTTTGCGAATTTCCTTATCCATAAACAACCAAATGAACACCCCCTAGGATGTATTTTCCATCATTCAACTTGGAATACATGTCCCATCATCCATGGTATTTATATATTTTTACATGGAATTTTCACCAGGGTTGTTACAAAACCCTCCCCCTTGGGGGAACACCATCCTCAGTGTTCAATGACACCTATACCTCAGCACCCTGCTGAAAGAAGAAATACTGCTCATGGAGATTTATAACCCAGCTCGATGCAATATTTATAATGAAAGATATGCTCAAGACATAACATCATAACGACATGACAACATATCGTATGGTGGAGCTTCATAACACATCTCATTATGGTATTTACAATGATCATTCTATTTAAGAAAACTCATATGACATCATAACATCATGATGATATAACCACATGATAGCATAATAATATTACACCCATATCGCATAGTGGAGCTTTATAACATAGCTCGTTACGATATTTACATCCATACACAGGTGTCAATATAACAACATCATCAAAATATATATACCAAAACATATATCAAATATATATCAATGATACACTAATCATCATATAGCATATATCAAAACATCATAAGGCATATATCAAAACATCATATAGCATGTATAAACCATCATAAAGCATATATCAACCATCATAAAGCATATATCAATCATCATAAAGCATATACTAAACCAACATAAATCAAATACTAAACCATCATAAAGCAACTACCAAACCACCATAAGCAACCACCAAACCACCATATCAAGCTACTAATTCTTGTAGTTGATTTCAACTACCCAACCAGACATGTTCATGATTCCTGTACCACGCACATAGCTTCCATCAGTTTTAAAATAAATTCACATCATACCTCATTTGTAGCTTGTCAATATGGTACATTTTGCAATCATGTTCACTTCCTGTCACAACAAGTCAAACTAGCATATTTGACCAAGTCAACATGTATAAAAATATCACATCACGTTAGCTCAAACATAACCATCAAAATCATAAATGACATGTAACCATCATAAATCATAATCATAGATCACATGTAATCATCATGGGCCAGAATCATAAATCACATGCATACTAAAACTGAAATACAATACTGATACTTATCCTTCATCGATCCTTACTTCTACCTTAATTCTTTCTGTAACACATTGGATTGGTTGGCACACCCGACAAACATCCAGTGTCTTATCCTCAACCATGTGCACATACGCATAGTGTGCATCACACACATAAGACCACATATGACATGTAACTCCATGCAACACATGCATCTACACCTGACATACAACACATACACCTACACCCAGTGTATGAAAAAAATCAATACAAATATGCCTACATATTGTGTATAACGCAATACATGCATCCATCTATACCCGATGTGAAATACCACCCAATTCATGTACCTACACAAAGTACTACACAATGAGTACACATGCCAAAATACCATGATTACATGATGCACATACATAATACCATATGCCCTCGACACAACATGTATGACATGCACATAATACCACATGTGCACCAATACCATATGTACAACATGTACACAGTACCACCTATACACTGCACCACCTGCACAACGTGTGCACAAAATCACATGTATATGGTGCCACTTGCACAATGTGTACACAATGCCAAATGTACACTACACAACTGTACAATGTGTACAAAATACCACATGTACACAGTACCACACGCACAGTGTGTAAGCGGCACCATATGTACATAGCATCACATGCATGACATGTACACAACACCCCATGTTGATAGCACCCTATGTACAACACGTACACGACACCACATGCTCACAACGCCACTTCTACACTCGTACACACTACATCATATGTACATAGCATCATATGTATAGCATACATGTAACACCACATGTACATAGCACTGCATATCCAACATGTACATAGCATCATCCATACATAACACTGCATATCCAACATGCACAGAGTACCATATGCACACACACCGCATATACATCATAAAGACAATACAATATATATACAACACCCCATATGCAATATTCACACAACCCTATTTCTATCATTCTGTACATAACATTGCATGAATAACATGTACACATGCTATGTATACACAACATCACAAGTGCACACATCATATATGCAACATGTACAACATATACAATGTATGCTCACCAATAGTACCACACATCCAAAACTACACTATCCTTACCAAGAAACCTTGCTTCCGGTATCTCAAACATGCTTATCCTAGCATGCCGCAGATCACACTACTTTCACTTTGTTGATGTATTCTTCAACATTACCTGTTATAACATAGACATAGGCATAATAAAAGTATATAAATTCATATTCACATGACATTGACCTCATATATTTTGTCATGAATACTCTTCCACTTGATTCCTCACTAGGCCAGGAACCTCTTCATGTCGTTCTCCTGCATAAGAAATCATTCCTCCACAAGAATGATCCCTGACAACCCTTTCAGATAGTAACATAGATACATGGATACATAAATACATATATAAATGTTAACATAAAATAATCATGATCCTGTTAGACAACAACATACATACATACATACATACATAAACATAAACATAATCATGATCATAACAAAAGTTCCAAATAACATAAGGCCAAGGTTAAGAGAACTTCCTTTATTCATGCACGACATGCATGATATTGAGAACAATAGTTTCCAACATAGCTAAGGCATATGATACCTTAGATCCATTTACTTTATCTTTCCTGGTTACTTTCTTGTGTTTGCACTACTACTATCCATTTACCACAATGGACCCATCCAGTCCAACCAACTATCATAGTCTTCCCTTCCACTATGCTTACTCATACATAGAGCTTCATCTAGGTCTTATATCATCGGTTGGGTACCACACGTATCTCCTTATTTCCATCAAATTTCATCTTTCCCAATCAATTACGAAGACTCAAAACATAAAAGGAAAGACAGGAAACAAACAAGAAGAAGACCATAAAAACCAAGCAACACGACTCCGCAAACAAAGTGGTATGGCCATACACTAGACATAAACAAAGCCACAAATCAAACTCAACAATTCATAAAAGACCAAAATCACAAGACTAACAACAAACGCCATGACTCAATCCCCATGGTTCCCAGGAAAAGCTCAACCCGAGCCTTCTTCAAGATTTCATGGCAACCTCTCTTGCCATGCAACTCCCTGCATCATGCTCACACATGTCAACCACATGTTCCGAATATCAAGACAATCATGTCTATCCATTTGAAATCAAATATTACAAACAATCATGTCATAATCCATAATTAACTCATAGTCATTAGACATAATGCTACAACTATCACCTACTAAACTCAAGTACATATCAATCGTCTCAACACATAAGTGTTAGCATAATTATCTTAATACAATATCAATCCTTCATGCCACTCTATAGACTCATACTCATATCATGAACTAAATCAATCATTCAACAATCTATAAATATACCATGTTAGATAATTCAACTAGGCGACATAATAGGCACCGAACACTCAAACACCAAATAGACGTCATAATCATACAACCAAACACCAAATATCCGACATAAGAAAACTCATACCTTAATGTATATCATAGGAGGCTATCTTGTCTATACAATAAAGCTAGGTTAGCATGATACAACATCACAACATATCAACTCAAACATAAATCATGATATCCCTAACAGTAACTAACTAACATGTTCTCATCATAAACTCATAAGCATTTGTCATTCGTGCATAACAATCACATATGTATGATCAATTTAGATCAGTATGACACCAAATCACAAATACGTTGGGTCATACCTAAATATTGCAAGCATAACCATCTGCATAGGCAAAATCAGGTTAGTACAATACATATAACATCAAGATCTTCAATGTAATGAACATAACCATCACACATATGACCAATCCAAATTACAACATCAAGATCTCAATGAAGTAACCCTAATCATCAAGTTAATAACATATAACGATAATAATCTATATATCACGCTCATCGACAACATATAATCTAATCATCATGTTACCTAATATAAAACAACAATAGCAATGCACACAACTACAAGTTGCTATCATTCTTGACTACCCGACACATGTGCATATAACTACACTAATCAACTAACATCTATCATGAATGTAACCATAACATCAAAAGACATGTACATAAACCTAATGTATATAAACCTAATGCATATAAAAATCCTTAACTTACATACCTGCATGCCAAACATGAAATACATGTATGGTGATCTACTCTTACCCCAAAGTCCAATGTTGCAACCTCATTATGATGATCTACATCTCCTGTTCTATCTCAGCCAACACATTAGCATCATAACAACCAATAGCATCATGATGACCTAAATTGCATACCATGACTTCACAAGGCATGTTTGACCTACTATACATGCATAATCATAGCCACGACCATACATGCATAACAACAACTATCACTCCATTGTACGCATTGCCACATGCAACCAACATTATGCATAAGCAATGCCAAATAAACTACACCTACGCATAAATGCATGTAGTCAAACATAAGCGATCAATTCTTGTAATCAACCTACGAGATTGATACATGTCATCAAAATATTCAAAAATTGTAACCTAACATACAAGGATACAAGTAGGTGTCATGAAATCAACATGTAAATGACATATAATTCATACACAGTCAGTCACATGTTCCAAAAATCAAGACATCGTGTCTATTAATTTGAAATCAACTTTCACCAATAATAACAACCTATAAGCATACCCCTTTACTATCCATGGTCTACACTAAGGTAGAAGGAGGAAGCTACTATAATGGCCCGATCTCCAATGTACAATTATGGAAATGGGATCTCCAATGTCCAATTATGGAAATGGGATCTCCAAATCTCTACTAAATTTAAACACACTTGAAAATAAATTAAATTTTATTTCTCCTACATTTTATGAGATTAAGTCAAAACATTGCGCTTATTCCACTTGTAATATCATAACTAAAAACATGCCACTTTTCCATTTCCTTACATGCAAATTTTCAAATTCCTTGCGTGCAACTTTTCAAATTCCCATGCAAATAGGCATAGATCAATTACATCCATATTATCATACAATAATACTATCCCATCCAAGAAAAAATAACATTTTCTTCAAACAATTACCATACTTTCACATTTTTCTTCAAAGAACTACTATATTATTACATTTGCATGTAAGCATGTATTCAAACACTTTTCATGCAAACTAATAGAGAAAAATATTTTCATAGAAGTAAGAATATATCAACTAAAAAAATACTATTACACATCAATACTATCGCCAACCACAAACAACATACTCATTTTCGCATTTTATCAAACAATTTGTACGCAAATAATCATTGAACCATTTAAGCATTTCATCAAACACTTTGCATGCAAACTAATATAGCGAATGATTCAATGTATATATCCTAAACTGTAGTAGTACAAGTTATGGAAACTCAACCATATGATTAGTGGTATTTTCCCTCACTATTGTTCAAGTTTCAACTTCTGAGATTTCATGAAAAGTTATAACAAAAATACCAACACAATCATATTTGGTGCACAATTCTAGGAGTATCCAGAAAGCTTGACTTCCACTAGTCATATCTCCTAAAATATAGTGAATAAATGTATGAAAGTTTTATCACAATGTAAATGGGATGTCCTCTCATTGTGAAAAAAATTTCAGCTCCTGAGAGTGTCCAAAATAAATGTTATAACAAAAATGTCAGCGTGACTTGTTTGAGGCCTGATTTTAGGAACGTTCAGAAGGCTCGACTCCCTCTACTCATATCTCCTAAAATATTGCGACCCAATATCTGAAATTTCTACCACATAATCATTGGTATTTCCCGTCAATGTGGACGATTTTTCAGCATTTGAAAACCTACAAAATAAAAGTTATTGCAGAAATTCCAATGTGACCTATTTAAAGGTGCATTCCAGAAGGTCATCTTCCTTGGATTATAATTCCTAAATTATTGTGAACCAATATCGGAATTTTTAGCCACATTATCAGTGGAATCTAGCTTCAATATGGAAAAATATTCAGCTTCTAATATGCCACAGAAGAAAATTTATAACAGATATGACAGAAAGGTCTAAAAATTAAGCTTTGTTCTCCATTTTACCTATGATAGAGCCCATCCAGTCCAAGTGTTTGAACCATGCTTTCTTACCACTCTGTAACAACCTCCAGGGTAAATGTGCATATACAAAAAAACATAATAGGAACATAAATACAATAAAGATATCAGCCATCAAAATCCATATATACATCAATACATTTGCACATGAAAATCAAGGGAATGATTTTTTTTTTTTTCATTTTAAATGCAATGAACCAATCGGAGATGGTACTGCCACGTTCCACCCAACTATAGATTGACTAAGCCAAGTATATCTTCATCCAATGACCCCAGTGCCATATTCCAAGCATGAATGTGGGATCTCATAGAACACATCAATCAAAACTCATCTAGGGCTTCCAGAGACCACCCACCTTAACCCATCAAATAGTGATTCCACCTCACAGGTGGACATCACCAAAAGCCATCATCAGATTGGTCTCCATCCAAGCCTTCCATGGCTTCCAGAGAATTTTTCCAACTAAGGCTTCCAGAACTAGTAACTCAACCCACAACTTATACAGGGCCTCCAGAGCGTTTTTCCAACCAAGGCTTCCAGGACTAGTAATTCAACCCGCCAAGGGCTTCCAGAGCGTTCGTCCAACCAGGGCTTCCAGGACTAGTAACTCAACCCAAGCTGTTATAGGGCTTCTAGAGAGTTTTTTCAACCAGGGCTTCCAGGACTAGTAACTCAACCCAAGCTGTTATAGGGCTTCTAGAGAGTTTGTTCAACCAGGGCTTCCAGGACTAGTAACTCAACCCAAGCTATGGAAAAATGAGAACGAACCAAAACAAAGCAATGAATGTAAACCCACAATCACCATGGATATCTAGGAAATGGCAAGGCTAGGCAATCCACTGTCAATCCCGACCATCCTCCATGCTAATGACAAATCATAACCAGGAAACCACATGCATGCCAAAACTAGTTAAGAAATCATACATGCAACTTAGTACCTGCAAGCAATCTGATGTAGATGCTGATGCTGATGCCCTCTTGCGCTTTCCTACTCTTCCTTTGCCTTCTTTCTCCAAGAATCCAATATGCCACACCCTCCAAGAGTTCTCCAAGAAAACTCTAACTAACCAAGAGTATGAGAGAAAGAGAGAGAATAATGAGAGATCTCGAAAATTGAACTAACCAAGTCTTGCCCATTGATCCTCATAAGCCTTTTATTAATGAGGCCTCTATTTTCTTCATTTTCCATTATTTTCCTTTAATTTCCTCCTCACATGCAAAATGTGACCTTTCACCTTCATTTTCTCCTAATTTCCATTATTATCGTAAATAAATGTGCCAAAATACCTTTTTGTCTCTTTAACGCCTTAGCCATTGCCTTTGCAAATTTCCTTATCCATAAACAACCAAATGAACACCCCCTAGGATGTCTTTCCCATCATTCAACCTGGAATACGTGTCCCATCATTCGTGGTATTTATATATTTTTACATGGAATTTTCATTAGGGCTGCTACAGAATCCTCCCCCTTAGGGGAACATCGTCCTCAGTGTTGAATGACACCTATACCTTAGTACCTTACTAAAAGAAGACATATTGCTCATGGAGCTTTATAACCCAGCTTGATGTAGTATTTACAACGAAATATCTTCTCAAGACGTAACATCATAATGACATGACAACATACTGCGTGGTGGAGCTTTATAACATAGCTCATTACGATATTTACAATGATCATTCTGCTTAAGCAAACTCATATGACATCATAACATCATGATAACATAACCACATGATCGCATAATAATATTACACCCATGCCATATAGTGGAGCTTTATAACATAGCTTGTTACAGTATTTACATCCAAACATGGGTGTAAATATAACAATGCCATCAAAATATATATACCAAAACATATGCCAAATCATATACCAAACATATATCAATCATACACTCATCATCATATAGCATATATCAAAACATCATATAGCATGTATCAACCAACATAAAGCACATATCAAATCATCATAAAGCATATATCAACCATCATAAAGCATATATCAATCATCATAAAGTATATACTAAACCAAAATAAATCAAATACTAAACCATCATAAAGAAACTACCAAACCACCATAAGAAACCACCAAACCACCATATCAAGCTGTTAATTATTGTAGTTGATTTCAACTACCCAACCAGACATATGCATGATTCCTGTACCATGCACATAGCTTCCATTAGTTTTAAAATAAATTCACATCATACCTCATTGGTACCTCGTCAATATGGTACATTTGCAATCATGTTCACTACCTGTAACAACATGTCAAACTAGCATATTTGACCAAGTCAACATGTATAAAAATATCACATCAGGTTAGCTCAAACATAACCATCAAAGTCATAAATGACATGTAACCATCATAAATCAAAATCATAGATCACATGTAATTATCATGGGGCAGAATCATAAATCACATGCATACTAAAACCAAAATACAATACTGATACTTATCCTTCATCAATCCTTACTTCTACCTTGGTTCTTTCTGTAACACATTGGATTGGTTGCCACACCCTACAAACATCCAGTGCCTTCTCCTCAACCATGTGCACATACACATAGTGTGCATCACACACATAAGACCACATACGATATGAAACTCCATGCAACACATGCTTCTACCCCTGACATACAACACATACACCTACACCCAATGTACAACACAACTCAATACAAACATGCCTCCAGCTTGTGTATAACACAATACATGCATCCATCTATACCTGATGTGAAATACCACCCAATGCGTGTACCTACATAGAGTACTACACTACGATTACACATGCCGAAATACCATGACTACATGATGCACATACATAATACCACATGCCCTCAACACAACATGTATGACATGCACACAATACCACACGTGCACCAATACCATATGTACAACATGTAAACAGTACCACCTGTACACTGCACCACCTGCAAAACATGTGCACAAAATCACATGTACACGGCACCACTTGCACAACGTGTACACAACGCCAAATGTACACTACACCATTATACAATGTGTACACAATACCACATGTACACAGTACCACATGCACGACGTGTAAGAGGCACCATATGTACATAGCATCACATGCACGACATGTACACAACACTGCATGTTGATAGCACCCTATGTACAACATGTACACGGCACCACATGCTCACAACACCACTTCTACACTCGTACACACTACATCATATGTACATAGCACCATATGTATAGCATGCACGCAATACCACATATACATAGCACTGCATATCCAACATATACATAGCATCATCCATACATAACACTACATATCCAACATGCACAGAGCACCATATGCACACACACCGCATATACATCATGAAGACAGTGCAATATGTATACAACACCCCATATGCAATATTCGCACAACCCTCTTTATACCATCCTGTACATAACATTGCATGAATACCATGTACACATGCTATGTATACACAACACCACAAGTGCACACATCATATATGCAACATGTACAACATATACAATTTATGCTCACCAATAGTTACCACACATCCAAAACTACACTATCTTTACCAAGAAACCTTTCTTCCGGTATCTCATCCACACTTATCCTAGCATGCTGCAGACCACACTACTTTCACTTTGTTGATGTATCCTTCAACATTACATGTTATAACACAGGCATAGGCATAATACAAGTATATAAATTCATATTCACATGAAACTGACCTCACATATTTGTCATGAATACTCTTCCACTTGATTCCTCGCGAGACTAGGAAACTCTTCATGTCATTCTCCCACATAAGCAAGCATTCCTCCATAAGAATGATCCGTGAAAACCTTGTCAGATAGTAACATAGATAAATGAATACATAAATACGTATATAAATGTTATCATAAAACAATCATGATCCTATCATACAACGAAATACATACATACATACATACATACATGTATACATACATAAACATCAACATAATCATGATCATAACAAAATTTCCAAATAACATAAGGTAAAGGTTAATATGACTTCCTTTATTCATGCACGACATGCATGATATTGAGAACAATAGTTCTCAACATAGCTAAGGCATCTAACACCTTAGATCCATTTACTTTACCTTTTCTGGTTACTTTTCTTGTGTTTGCACTGCTACTATCCATTTACCACAATTGACCCATTCAGTCCAACCAACTGTCATAGTCTTACCTTCCGCTGCACTTAGTCATACACAGAGCTTCATCTGGGGCTTATGTCACTAGTTGGGTACCACACATCTCTCCTTATTTCCATCAACTTTCATCTTTCCCAACCAATTTCGAAGACTCAAAACATAAAAGGAAAGACAAGAAACAAACAATAAGAAGACCATAAAAACCAAGCAACATGACTTCGCAAACAAAGTGGTATGGCCATACACTAGACATAAACAAAGCCATAGATCAAGCTCAACAATTCATAAAAGACCAAAATCACAAGACTAACAACAAACACCATGACTCAATCCCCATGGTTCCCAGGGAAAGCTCAACCCAAGCCTTCTTCAAGATTTCATGGCAACCTCTCTTGCCATGCAACTCCCTGCATCATGCTCACACATGTCAACCACATGTTACGAATATCAAGACAATCATATCTATCCATTTGAAATCAAATATTACAAACAATCATGTCATAATCCATAATTAACTCATAGTCATTAGACATAATGCTACAACTATCACCTACTAAACTCAAGTACATATCAACTGTCTCAACACATAAGTGTTAGCATAATTATCTTAATACAATATCAATCCTTCATGCCACTCTATGGACTCATACTCATATCATGAAATAAATCAATCATTCAACAAATTATAAATATACCATGTTAGATAATTCAACTAGGCGACATAATAGGCACCAAACAATTAAACACCAAATAGATGTCATAATCAATCAACCAAGCACCAAATATACGACATAAGAAAACTCATACCTTAATGTATATCAAGGGAGGCTATCTTGTCTACACAATAAAGCTAGGTTAGCATGATACAACTTCACAACATATAAACTCAAACATAAATCATGATATCCCTAACAACAACTAACATGTTCTCATCATAAGATCATAAGTATTTGTCGTTCATGCATAACAATCACATATGTATGATCAATTTAGATTAGTACGACACCAAATCACAAATACGTCGGGTCATACCTAAATATTGCAAGCATAACCATCTACATTGGCAAAACCAGGTTAGCACAATACATATAACATCAAGATCTTCAATGTAATGAACATAACCATCACACATATGACCAATCCAAATTACAACATCAAGATCTCAATGAAGGAACCCTAATCATCAAGTTAATAGCATATAACAATAATAATCTATATATCATGCTCATCAACAACATATAACCTAATCATCAGGTTACTTAATATAAAACAACAATAGAAATGCATACAACTACATGTTGCTATCATTCTTGACTATCCGACACATGTGCATATAAATAAACTAATCAACTAACATCTATCATGAATGTAACCATAACATCAAAATACATGTACATAAACCTAATGTATATAAACCTAATGCATATAAAAATCGTTAACTTACATACTTGCATGCCGAACATACAATACATGTATGACGATCTACTCTTACCCCAAGGTCCAATATTTCAACCTCATTATGATGATCTGCATCTCCTGCTCTATCTCAGCCCACACATTAGCATCATAACAACCAATAGTATCATGATGACATAAATTGCATACCATGACTTTACAAGGCATGTTTGACCTACTATACATGCATAATAATAGCCACGACCATACATGCATAACAACAATCATCACTCCATTATACTCATTGCCACATGCAACCAACATTATGTGTAAACAATGCCAAATCAAGTACACCTATGCATAAACACATGTAGTCAAACACAAGTGATCAATTCTTGTAATCAACCTACAAGATTGATACATGTAATCAAAATATTCAAAAAATGTAAACTAACATACAAGGATGTAAGTAGGTGTCTTGAAATCAACATGTAAGCGACATATAATTCATACACAGTCAGTCACATGTTCCAAAAATCAAGACATCATGTTGATTAATTTGAAATCAACTTCCACCAATACTAACAACCTATAAGCATACCCCCTTGCTATGCATGGTCCACACTAGGGTAGAAGGAGGAAGCTACTATAATGGCCCGATCTCCAATGTCCAATTATGGAAATGGGATCTCCAAAGCTCTACTAAATTTAACCACACTTGAAAAGGAATTAATTTTTATTTCTCCTACATTTGTATGAGATTAATTCAAAACATTGCACTTATTCCACTTGTAACGTCATAAGTAAAAACATGCCACTTTTCCATTTCCTTACATGCAACTTTTCAAATTCCTTGCATGCAACCTTTCAAATTCCCTACATGCAACTCTTCAAATTATTTTCATGCAAATAGGCATAGATCAGTTACATCCATATTATTATACTACAATATTATCCCATGCAAGAAAAAAATAACATTTTCTTCAAACAATTACCATACTTTTACATTTTTCTTCAAACAACTACTATACTATTACATTTGCATGTAAGCATGTATTCGAACACTTTACATGCAAACTAATATAGAAAACTATTTGCATACAAGTAAGAATATATCAACTACAAAAATACTACTACACATCAATGCTATCCCCAACCACAAACAACATACTCATTGCTGCATTTTATCAAACAGTTTGTCTGCAACTAATCATTGAACCATTTAAGCATTTCATCAAACACTTTGCATGGAAACTAATATAGTGAATGATTCAATGAATATATCCTAAACTGTAGTAGTACAAGTTATGGAAACTGAACCACATGATTAGTGGTATTTTCCCTCACTATGGTTCAAGTTTCAACTTTTTAGGTTTCATAGATGAAAATTTAAAAAAAAAATACCAACATAATCATATTTGGTGCACAATTATAGGAGTATCCAAAAAGATTTACTTCCACTGGTCAAATATCCTAAAATAGAGTGAACAAATGTCTTAAATTTTTATCACAATATAAGTGGGATTTCCTATCATTGTGGAAAAAATTTCAGCTCCTGAGAATGCCTAAAATAAAAGTTATAACAAACATGTCAGCGTGACCTGTTTGATCCCTGATTTTAGGAACATTCAGAAGGCTCGACTCCCTCTACTCATATCTCCTAAAATATTGCGACCCAATATCTGAAATTTCTACCACATAATCATTGGTATTTCCCCTCAATGTGGACAATTTTTCGGCTTCTGAAAGCCTATAGAAGAAGAGGTATTGCAGAAATTCCAACATGACCTGTTTAAAGCTTCTTTCAAGAAGGTCATCTTCCTTAGATCATAATTCCTAAAGTATTGTGAACCAATATCTGAAATTTTAGCCACATTATCAGTGGAATCTACCTTCAATATGGACAAATTTTCAGCTTTTAATATTCCACAGAAGAAAAGTTATAACATATATGACAGAAAGGTCTAAAAATTAACATTTGTTCTTCATTTTACCTATGATAGAGCCCATCCAGTCCAAGTGTTTGAACCATGCTATGATACCACTCTATAACAACCTTTGGGGTAAATGTGCATATAAAAAAAAACATAATAGGAACAAAAATACAATAAACATATCAACTATCAAAATCCATATATACATTAGCACATTTGCACATGAAAATCAAGGGCATGATTTTTTTTCATTAATAAATGCAATGAACCAACCAGAGATGGGACTACCACGTTCCACTCGACCATAGATTGGCTGATCCAAGTCTCTCTTCAGCCAATCACCCCCGTGCCATATTCCAAGCATGAATGTGGGATCTCGTAGAACACATCAATCAAATCTCATCTAGGGCTTCTAGATGCCACCCACCTCAACCCATCAAACAGTGATTCCACCTCACTGTCGGACATCACCAAAAACCATCATTAGATTGGTCTCCATCCAAGCCTTCCAGAGCTTCTAGAGCGTTTGTCCAACCAAGGCTTCCAAAACTAGTAACTCAACCCACAGCTTATACAGGGCTTCCAGAGCGTTTGTCCAACCAAGGCTTCCAGGACTAGTAACTCAACCTGCCAAGGGCTTCCAGAGCATTTGTCCAACTAAGGCTTCCAAGGCTGGTAACTCAACCCAAGTTGATACAGGGCTTCCAGAGAGTTTGTTCAACCAAGGCTTCCAGGACTAGTAACTCAACCAAAGCTATGGAAAAATGAGAACCAACCAGAACAAAGCAATGAAAGCAAAACCCACAATCACCATGGCTATCCAAGAAATGGCAAGGCTAGGCAATCCACTATCAATCTCAACCATCCTCCATGCCAATGACAAATCATAACCAAGAAACCACATGCATGTGCCATGCATGCCAAAACTAGTGAAGAGATCATACATGCAACTCAGTACCTGCAAGTAATCTGATGTAGCTGCTGATGCCAATGCCTTCTTGCACTTTCTTGCTCTTCCTTTGCCTTCTTGCTCCAAGAATCCAAGTATGCCACACCCTCCAAGGGTGCTCCAAGAAAATTCTAAGTAACCAAGAGTATGAGAGAGATCCAAAATTGAACTGACCAAGTCTTGCCCACTGATCCTCATAATCCTTTTCATTAATGAGGCCTCTATTTCCTTCATTTTCCATTATTTTCCTTCAATTTCCTCCTCACATGCAAAATGTGACCTTTCACCTTCCTTTTCTCCTAATTTCCATTATTTTCATAAATAAATGTGCCAAAATCCCTTTTTGCCTCTTTAATGCCTTAGCCATTGTCTTTGCCAATTTCCTTAGCCATAAACAACCAAATGAACACCCACTAGGGTGTCTTTCCCATCATTCAGCTTGGAATACGTGTCCCATCATCCGTGGTATTTATATATTTTTACATGGAATTTTCACTAGGGCTGTTACAGTTATGATATTTAACAAAGGATAATTACTATCCACCCATGGTTTGAGATTGTATGCCAAGCAAATTTTTAGGGGTGGAATTTCATTAATTGCCTTTTTTTTCTATTTTCTAAAAAAAATATTCACCCAATTTTTTAAGAATTTGTACATAGATATGATTAAATTGATAATATTTTCCAACAATTTATTAGTGTTAATAGCATATTACATGATTTTTTTAGAATATCCACCCACATTCTATATACATGATTTTTCAAATCAGAATATTAACCGTGAATACCATACATAGGTATAATATTTGAATCCTTAAAAAATATCCTATTGTATGCTAGGTGTTTTGTAAGCTTACAAAGCCTCTTAATGGTGTTGACTAATGGCCTTAGAGAAGCATTTTTGTTATGGATTTTTGGTATGCCATAATTGGGTGGAGCCTTTTTTTATGAATTTGTGGCTGGCCATAATTCCTAAGAATGGAAGGAAATTTTATGATCATTTTTTTTCTTCTAAATCACCATCCAAACTTGATTTGTTAATGGCCTTAGACGTGTCCTTTGAAATCCCATCTTATCTACTTTTCTAACCAAAAGAATAAACTAAATTTATTATATCAATAGAGATGTCATCATGTACAAAATAGACCATGTAAGAGAAGTTGCAACGATGACTTGCCTCATTATTGATTTTCAAGGACAAACTTGACTTTTCAATCACCATGTGACAACATACTACTTGCTCTCTCGAGGATATTCAATCAAGAAGATCTTCACAATAAGCAGATAAATTATGAACCACTTGGTATGAAATTTTAATGAAAAATAAATGTTGCATAATATCCTTACGCACTCTACTAGAAGGACAATTGATCTTTTGAAAATTTTCCCATCAACTAGATGCCATATCTTTCTTCCACTCATTGACACACCCCCAACACCCATAACCCCATGAACTGAACTACCAAATTGGTTACCAAAATCTATTAATGTTCATATGCCATACGTTGCTTACACTCATTGACAAACATCCAACACCCATTGCCCCATAAATTGAACCACCAAATTGGTTACCAAATCTATTAATGATTCTCAAGTAGGCACAAACACTAAAAAAGGCCTAATTCCTCACACATATAATTTATGGTCAAGCAAATATACAAAAAAATGAAATCCCCCTAAAATTATTTTTTTAGCACCATGAGCTCTCTTGCTTGTGCTTTAGCTAGCTACCTAGTTAAAAAAACTCCACTCTAACTATTGGTTGGTGTTAACTTGACTTATTAATGATGCAATTAATATTATTTCCATCCTCACAAACATGAATAGTTTTATTTAATTAGAGTTTTCCTTGAATCTATTTTCCTCATCCCCAAGGGAGAAATCTAAGAAAAAACTGAAAACGCCAATACGGGTTACTATTTTATCATTGTAAAACATTTAAGAAAATTAGCCCTTAATGCATACTTTTTTTTAAGAAATAACTGGATAATTTATATTATAAAATGCTAGAATTTGGGCTAGGTCCCTTACATATCTTTTTTTTGAAGGGAGAAAGACATGGAGGACTTATTCCCTAAAATGCTCCATGAAAAAATTGGCCACAATGAGGCCTAGTGTAAAGAAGAGAACCCATTGCTACTACACATCTTTGCTCATATATCTTTCATTGAAAACTACAAATTATTGATTTTGAACACATCTCCACTATCTTTTTGGTGCTTTGGTTTGTTATTTTGTAATTACTTAAACTACTTCATCAATTGAAATATTATCAAGAGTGAATCCATGTGAAAGTTGATAAGAAGTTTGTTAGGTTCATCCTTAAATGTTCTTAATCATGTTAATGAAAAAAGTTATGATATTTAACAAAGGATAATTACTATCCACACATGGTTTGAAATTGTATGCCAAGGAAATTTTTGGGGATGAAATTTCATTAATTGACTATTGTTTTTCTATTTTCTAAAAAAAATATTCACCCAATTTTTGAAGAAGTTGTACATAGATGTGATTAAATTGATAATATTTTCCAATAATTTATTAGTTTTAATAGCATATTACATGATTTTTTTGGAATATTCACCCACATTCTATATACATGATTTTTAGAATATTAACCTTGAATACCATACATAGGTATAATCTTTGAATTCTTAAAAAAATCCTGTTGTATGCTAGGCGTTTTTTAAGCTTACAAAGCCTCTTAATTGTGTTGACTAATTACCTTTTCGAAGCATTTTTGTTATGGATTTTTGGTATGCCATAATTGAATGGAGCATTTTTTTTATGAATTTATCACTGGCCATAATTCCTAAGAATGGAAGGAAATTTTATGATCATCTTTTTCTTCTAAATCACCATCCAAACTTGATTTGTTAATGGCCTTAGATGTGTCCTTTGAAATCCCATCTTATCTACTTTTCTAACCACAAGAATAAACTACATTTATTATAATCAATAGAGATGTCATCATGTACAAAATAGAACATCTAAGAGAAGTTGCAATGGTGACTTGCCTCATTATTGAATTTCAAGGATAAACTTGACTCTTCAATCACCATGTGACAACATACTACTTGCTCTCTCGAGATTATTCAACCAAGAAGATCTTCACAATATGCAGATAAATTATTAACCACTTGGTATGAAATTTTAATGAAAGATAAATGTTGCATAATATCCTTATGCACTTTACTGGAAGGACAATTGACCTTTTGAAAAATTTCCCATCAACTAGATGCCATATCTTACTTCCACTCATTGACACACATCCAACACCCATATCCCCATAAACTGAACCACCAAATTGGTTACCAAAACCTATTAATGATCCTATGCCATACATTGCTTACACTCATTGACAAACATCCAACACCCATTGCCCCATAAATTGAACCACCAAATTGGTTACCAAATCTATTAATGATTATCAAGTAGGCACAAACACTCAAAAAGGCATAATTACTCACACATATAATTTATGGTCAATCAAATATACAAAAAAATGAAATCCCCATAAAAATCAATTTTTAGTACCATTAGTTTTGTTTTTTGTGCTTAGCTAGCTACCTAGTTAACAAACTCCACTCTAACTACTGGTTGGCATTAACTTGACTTATTAATGATGCAATTAATATTATTTCCATCCTCACAAACATGAATAGCTTTATTTAATTAGATTTTGCCTTGAATCTAATTTCCTCACCCCCAAGGGAGAAGTCTAAGAAAAAATTTAAAACACCAATACAGGTTACTATTTTATTTTGCAACAACAACCAATCATTTGTACAACATTTAAGAAAATTAGCCCTTAATGCATACTTTTTTTAAAGAAATAAATAGATAATTTATATTATAAAATGCTGGAATCTGGGCCAGGTCCCTTAAATAATTCAAGTTGTACTTAAAAATCACTATATTCAACAACCCAAAATGCAGGCAGCCTATTCCTATAACTCTTTTTACTAACTATTCGATACATATATCTACTATAGGATCTAAAAGAGACTCCTAGAATTAGCTAATATTTAAAGAGCATAATAAAAATTAGAACTTAACCGACTAACTAGAATTCGAAGGTCCCACCTCTAGAGCTTCTATTGATTGGTCAAAAACATGGTCTTCATTCTTCTTCTCTCAGTCCATTGTACGTTTGATCCATTTTCACTTTGGCTTCTCACTAGTCTTATTTTCCTAAGAGGTTATCGTGATTTCCATTATCAAATTTCTTTTCCAGCTCAATCGATTTGATCTACATAGCGACTTGATTAGTCTTACATTCAAACTCCATTTTTTCAATATTTCTTTCTAGTGAAATACATTTCATTTCCACCAGTTGAAACTTTTTCCACATCCCCTATTCTTCAAGTCAATCCTCCTTGTTATCACTTGGATTAAACCTTTAATTGTTGTCAACAACCGGTCCAGGAGAGCATTCAAATTCTCATGCATTTGGTTATGAGAGTCATCATCATTCCCATCCATGGTTGTTCCTTGCATGGCACATCGAGAGACAATTTATTGCCCCTTGATCAACTCTTGCCAATGCAAATTTTTCTATTTCCCATGGAGAGAAATTCCACAAAATATAATCCTACCACCACCCTTGTCGCACCATCCTAAGGTAGTTGAATGCGGGTTTTCCATATCTGTGTGTTCCACATGTGAATTCCATGAATTAAAAAGCCAAGAATGAATAAGAGTGAAGGCATTTAGGAAATTTAAGGCCCAACTATGTTGGAATGACTTGACATACCCCTGCCTCCAACAAGGTTCAACTGTTGGAAGGTGAGCTTGCATTCACCTGTTCATGCCAACTACGAGTTGGGTATGGCCTTTGATGTTAGTTGTGCAACATAGATACTCCACCTTCATGCCATAATGGAAAATGATCATTAATGCGTTGTCATTTTGATCTCGAGACCACCATGGTAGTAATTGTTTGTAAGACCCGAGTTGAAAGGGGTTTCCATGGTTTTATCCTAGAGCAAGTTTTCTGATAGGGATGATTAGTAATTTCAACCGAAACAAATTTTGAATTGATTCTTATTATTCATGGAATAGGGAGGTAAAATGGTGATCTTGGATCTATTTACATAATCCCTTGATCCAATGTTGTTCCCGTTGAACCCCATAGTTGCTTCTTTTTAACATTCCTTTTTCCACCTTAATCCTTCCTTTTTGACCTTCATAAGTTATTATCTGGGTATCAATTTACAAGGTTGAAGCATAACATGTATATAATCATCATATATTTCATAAGTGTCATTTGTATTTATTATTTGACTTAATCTCTACCTAAGCTATCGAATTATAGTGATTCTACAACTGATAAAAGTTTCTGCAGCTACATCCAAGGTAAGATAGGTCACAGAGCTCCATCCAAGAAACAAGGCACATGGGTAGCTGGTAAATAATGAGGACAAGGCTTTATTCCTATTTGCAGAACCTGAATCAATGATAGAAGAACCTTATCAGTCTGGTCAAAGGATAAGAAAAATAATTTGGAAATTTGTAAGAAAAATAATTAAAATTTTATTTCTAAGTCATAATCCCACAAGGTGACCAAGCCAAACCTCCTTGGACAAGTCGACCTAGTGGCACCTATTCAACCCTCCTGGACAACTATATATAAGAGACAGTTTGACCTCATGGAGAGCTCATTCATTCATCACATCATCAATTATCTTCTACACCAAAACAAATTAGGAAAATAAGGTCGACGTCAAAGGAGAGATAATGTAGTCAAAGCACAAGAAGAAAAACAAAGTTTCTACCCTATTGCAACTCACACGTTTAAAATTTTTTCTATAGAAGAGGGCCAAATTTATGAAGTATTTGCAGGTCAAAATTCAACCTCTACTATGTTTAAGAATGTAATTAGTGTCAGTCTTCTTGTATTTGATGAAAAGAAAGAAAAATAAAATTTATTGTAAAAGAAAATTTATTTTGAAGCATGGGTTTCATTCTCTTTTATTTATTTTCTAGGTCATAGCCTCCATTGAAGGCTTCTAGGTTTTGGCAAGAGTCAAAAGAGTCATTGCCAACTCTTATCTGAGACCCTTCTTGGGATTTTGTATCATGAGTCAAAAAGTTTCATTTTTCACCTCCACACCAAGTCGACCCTATCATAATGAAGTCGGCATCGATTAGAGTTATTCAAACCAGAAGAAGCAATATATATAGAGAGGCAACTAGAATCATTTGAATAACACACTCAACAAGTTTGGTCTACAAGAGAAAGAGGTAGAAAACGAAGAGTGAAGTAAAGGAGAAGAAAGATAAAAGCTAGAGAAGATCAAATACAAGTTTCTCGACATCTCTCTCCCTCATGTGCGAAGTTTTCTAGGGCTTCTGGACAAGTAGCCGGGGCTAAAATTCTGAAGTCACTGTAGGTTCAAAATTTTGTAGCTGGGGGGCTTAAATTCTGGATTGTAACTGCATCTGAGGAGCTGAGACTTTGAGACTTTGGTAGAGATCATCTTTTTGAAGGAAGGACTAACTTGGTCATTGGAGGAGGTCTTTGCCTAGGTCAAAATGGTCTTGGATTGTCTCATCTTGATTTGAATATACTAGTGGAAGATTTGAACTATGTTTTCCCTTAAATAAGCATTTGTTATGAAACCAACTCACAAAATATAGAAAAGATAGATCAACACCTTATAAATCGGCCTCTTCGAGGGGGAACCTCCTTTACATTACACAAATGAAAAATTATTGGATGATACAAATGACAAGACCTCCTTTCTATATATAAGAGTCTAAGGGGTCCCAATACAATCAGAGCCTACATAACAATAATATTGTAGGGGCACAACAATAACAATATTGACCTTCTATGGGGCATAATAATAACAACATGGGGACTATATGGGCACAATAATACAATAAGGGGGTTGCACTAATAATAATAAGGGGTTACACTAGTAGTATAGGGATCTAACATTCCCCTCTCCTTCAAAAAGTGTTTTCCTCAATGCTTGAGTAGTTCTAGATGCTTCTGTATAAAATTCCCGTCCTCCCATGTGGAATCTTCAGCGGGTAAGTTCTTCTACTTGATGAGATACTCTGAAATTGATCGATTTCGTAGCTATCAGGTTCTTGTTTCCATGACTGCTTCGGGTTCCAATATGATTTTTCCTTCCTCGTCAAGTTCCAACAATACTTTTTGAACTGTGAGCTTGTTAGCTATGACATTCTTTAAGCATGAAACCTAGAAAACTGGGGGCACTCGGGAAGATGCAGGAAGCTCCAATTTGTATGCCATAATAACAATCTTTTGCAGCACCTTTTAAGGACCATAGTACTTTGGTGATAATTTATTATTATTCTTAGCTTGCTTGAGGGACATTTGTTTGTATGGTTGTATTCATAAAAACACCCAGTTGTCGTTATCAAAACTTCTTTCACTGCAATGTTGATTTACCTGTTGTTTCATTCTATTCTTAACCAAAGTGGGGTTATCCTTTAAAAGTTGGAAAACTTGTTGTTGATGCTCAATGTGATCCTTCACTATTTGAACCTTTTTCTTCTTGATATGTCCTTCTATCTTAAGAGTTTGAGGAGTGGTAATTCTTGCCAATGCTTTACAAGATATGGTCGGATTCATTTTTTCTCTCTGGGGTTGGTTCCTGGTGTATATCCTCTTCCTTTGACACTTATTTATCCTTTTCTTCCTCCTCTTCACCATCCATGTAAAATAATTTCTTCTCAACACATTTATAACCTTTAGTGTATTTGCTATCACAATTGTAAAAAAGCCCTTTTTCTCTTTTTTCTTCCAATTGTTGTGGTGTCAACCTTGTAGGTTGTGGAAGGCTAGGAGAAACAACACTTTCATATTTATAATTGTGAGTGGTAGACTTCCTTGTCGTCATAATTTTTCTTTCCACTTTTCTTGGCAACCTATATGCCTTCTCTAATGAATCGGGTTCCCAAAGGCAAACCTCATGTTGGATGTTGCATTTTAAATTCCCTATGAAAACACCAATCCTCTGCTTCTCTAGAATATCGTTTACCCTTACATTCAATTTTTGGAATTCCTTAATGTGATCTGCCATTGAACCCTTTTGTTTGAGATTTGTCAATTGGCTAAAGAAGGTGTTGCTCTTTGTTTCCTCATAATGTGTTATCATTTATGCCATGAAAATTGACCAGGTGACAAGTGCTTTATGATAACAAAGCCCTCTATACCATACAAATTGATTCAGTTCTAAGTATAAATATGCAATACATAGATTTTATAACAGTTGCACATCATGTAGATCAAAATATTGCTCCATCTGTAGTATCCATGTTACCGGATCCTTGCCATAAAACTTCCTCGTATCTATTTTTATTGCTTTTAGGAGCTTGATCTTGAAATGAATGTAACTCTGTAGTTGTGGATCTCCAAGTTCTAAATTTTTTTCTTGCAGTAGCGCTATGAGTCCTCTTTCCAATGTGACTAGTTTGATCAAAATTGGATTCTCCAAGGGAGAGTTATGCCCAATATCCCAAGATGGCATGATTATTTAATTTTTTAGTAGAGTGAACTTGTACGACGTGCCACATGTCACTATTTTAACCTTCAAATCTGAGAAAGATATATAGAAAACTATAGTCCGTCCTCTTTCTGTAACTTCTTACGAAATTTCAATCTGATGCTCAGAGAGAATGTTATGATGATTTTCCCAAGGTCCCTTGTTTGGAATGTAATTTGGGAGTCTGCAAAAACCCTAACTTCCTCAGATCATATCTCTGAAAATAGTGAGACAAGATCTAAAATTCGGACCCGAGGTTCAGAACAATTTCGGCACAAATGGTTTTTTTTTAGCTTCTGAAACGTCGCAGAAAAAAGGTATAGCGAAAATTCCATGATGACCTATTTGGAGCAACGAAAACCTAGAATCAAAAGCTCTGATACCAAATGTTATGAAACCATCTCACAAAAGATAGAAAAGATAGATCAACGGCTTATAAATCAGCCTCTTCAAGGGGAAACCTCCTTTACATTACACAAATGAACAATTCTTGGATGGTACAAATGACAAGACCTCCTTTCTGTATATAGGAGTCCAAGGGGTCCCAATACAATCAAAGCCTACATAACAATAATATTGTAGGGGCACAACAATAACAATAGTGGCCTTCTATGGGGCATAATAATAACAACATGGGGACTATATGGGCACAATAATACAATAAGGGGGTTGCACTAATAA
>APFE030341563.1:8598-45931 GCA_000404065.3 Pinus taeda | reverse complement strand
ATTATATTCTTATGTTATTGAGCTATTTTGTGGGCTTATCACCAAAAGTGTTCTTGTTATGCACATTATTTTATTTAGGGGCTCAACTAGGCCAAATTATCCAAATCGAATTCATTAGACATTGTATAAATAGATGAGAGGTGACTTATTCTCTCATCATCACTTGTTCTGGGTTATTCTCTCTTGTGATATTTTCGTTATACCCTTTGGAGGACTAGATTGGATCATATGGATGAATTTTGATGTTTGGTTATCTCTCTTTGTCTTGGAGCTTCTCTATTGGAATATGTTGATAATTGGATATACTCTTTAATACGTGTAAGGGATATTTTAATTCTATTCTTGATATTCACTTTGTCACATGCATGTTGCTAGGATTTTCACTATACTAGGCTGAAATTTACTGCTTTTTCTTATGCGAAATTGTGATCTTTTATAGTGATGCTTCATGTCATGGGCCATGTATGATTAACTGAATGTTCCTAGAGATGATTTGGGTTAAATACATCTTGTTAAGTCATCAAATATTGCAAGTCAAAATATAAATACCTTAAAACAACCATTCTCATGTCCTAATGCCATGCAAAGTTGTTTTAAGGGCCTCATTGATTGAATCCATTCCAAATATTAAAATTATCCTTGACTCCATCTCTTCTAAAGGACAAGGCACTGATCCTGCATTAGTGATCATTTTCAAGACTTATCCTTCTCACCTCCCATTTTTTCTAGGCCTAGCCTACATAGGTCACCTAGGGAATCAATTATCTCATAGTTTAACCATCCAAACAGTTCAATTTTGGTCTGCAATTGGGCTGAGGTTTGCTCTAGAGGCCCTCCAAATTTGAAGCAAATACGACAATGGTGTCTCGAGATATAGCAAGCCCTAGCTCAAGGACCATTTCTTGCCTTAGTTTTCCCTTGGCTATTGTCCCCATTAGGATCATTGAATTCAAACCTCAAAGAAAATTTGTCCTTTGATCCTCTTATCCTCCCTAATTAGGTCAAGCCCTCCATTGGGTGATCAACTCAATACCCTTGGCCTAATTTTAGGTTTGCTTGGTCCCATGTGGTCCCATAACCTATTGATGCCAATTCCACAAAGATCAATTCTCCTTAAGGATTTCCTAGCCCAAGAATAATCTTTGCTAGATATATTCCCAAACCCAAGCCTCGATAATCCTCTTAGCCCTTCCTAGACGAATATCACCTTGCTTCTTGAGCAAGAAAGCTATATAATTGAGTCTCTCTTATGAATAAGCCTTAGAAATCACTCCTTGCCCTCTCATTTTTACATTCATCTAGTGATTCCCCTTTATACTGGGTCTCCTCCCATCGATTAAAGTCCGTAAAGAGTAGGGAGCTTTAGCTGAGGTGATAGTGGGTTATTTCTTCATTGTTTCCCTTGACCTAGTAGTTACTCTATAAGATCCCCTCATAAGACCTCTGTTAGTTTGAGTGACAGAATTTTTGGTGCCATTGTCGGGGACACAAGATGTGTGCCTTGTTCCCATATGACATTGCTCATATATCATTTTGGCGAATCCATTGGAAGAACGAAGCCCTAGTTCCTCATTGAACCTCAAAGTCAATTATTATAGCGTGAAGCAAGCATTTTTTAAGGCAATTTTAGTTCACCCTGGTGACTCCCATGATATCAATACATAAAGATAAATGGCTATTAAAAGGTTTCATGAGTGGTTCCTGTTAGTGTTGGTATCTTCATCCCTCCATCAGTGATCAAATTTCTCTTTTTGCATGCATATTAGGTGTCCCATCCGATCAACTGCATTCCATTAGGTCATGGATCAACTAATGGTAGTGGTTTCATGTCAATTTCCCTCATGACATTCATCTGTTGACTTGTTGTCACATTTTTTAGGTCATCTGCAATCATCCAGTTTCATTTCATTCATAAAAAACCAATTCTAGGGTTTTAGTCTCACTAGGTCTAGGGTTTGTCATCATAGTCATCCAACACTGAATAAAAGGTCAGCAGGCACATGAGGAGGTTTTATAAGTTCATAGAATCATAAATTCACTGATGGTATGCTCAATAAATGGTTTTTACCTCAAAACTCTGCTTTGAGGTGAAAACGGAGGTTTTTTTTTGTACAAATTTTATGTAATTTAAAGTGTTTCTATATGTAATAAGTTCAACAACTGCTCTTGGTCGCCTTGCCAACTCCAACCACTGCAAAAAACAAAAGCACCTACGCATCAATCCATCAATTGATCAAGAAGAGTCAAACTTCAAATGAAAAACAGAGTTTTTAAAGAAAAGTGACTAAGACTTTAGAAAAGTGGGTTTGGTAAATGAAAAATTAAAAGCAAGGAGATATAAAGGTCATCTATGTGTTTGAAGTCTTTATTGTTGCAAGTGAATGAGATAAAGGCAAAAAATCACATTTTTGGAGGAAAGAGGCAAAAACTGAGCAAAAGGCCTAAAATTTAATTGGCGCTGCGCACCTGGGCTTTGGCGCTGCGCACCCACCTAGCACTGCGCACCTGGTGTAGGTTTTACATTGCAAATTTTTCGAGCGTTGCGCATACAAAGTGGACTGCACACCTGAGAGGCAGTGCTGTGCACCTGTCCGTTGAGCATTAGAACGATTTCCATCACCTTCCTTTGCTTCAAACTCCTCAATTCACCTCTCAACAAGTAAGTGAAGCTTCTCATCTTATTTAGCAAGGAGTTTTTCATGAGTTATGGTGACTTGTATGTCTAAAAAACTAAACCCTAGCTGCCTCCAAATTGTCTTGTAAAATTTTCAAAGGGTATTGTGTTCTACTGTTTCTATTCCCTTGAGTTATTTCCCTACACCCCATTCCCTTAAACTATTTTCCCTAAATCCCTTTCCCTTTCCCTTTCCCAAAATCATTAGCACTCACTTCCCAAACCCCACTCCCATTTACCAAACCCTAACCCTATACTCTATTCCCAAACCCTAACTCCCACTTCCTATCCCTTTACTACATTCATTTCATTATTAAAACCTTCATCTACATTCATAACCCCAGTCATTTCCCTCATTCCCCAAAATAAATCAGCAGTCACTTCCTATATACATTATTTACCCTCATACTTTAAAAATCTCTTCATACTCATCAGTTTTCACTCCAAATTCATAAGAATGGAGACAGACTCAGCCTATGAGAGGGAAGATGAAACTTTTAGTGATTCTTCCCGAGAAGCTCATGTACCAAGAAAACCACATAAAGGAGGGAAAATCATCTAGGAGGAACCCACCACTCTCACAGAATTACTTGGTTTCCCTCTTGCTGTAACTTGCTTTAAACACCAATCTTGTTATCAGTTTTGTGAAATGGTAGAGAGGGTGAAATATCATCATGAGCTTGCTAGGTTGTTTGTTCTTCATCTTCACAATGGCTAGGTGAACCTTGCTGGTGTCTTTTTCACCTTGACGCTGAAACCATTGCAGCAGCAACATGCATCCCTAATGTAGGTGAACAATGGAATAAGGGGCAACATGTGGGCAAAGATCATTATGAGCCTTACATTAAGGTTAGTTATCACAGGCAAATCAGCAGGGTTTTTCCTTTCAAATACTTGTAGAACACTTATTCTCCTCTCATGAAACTCATCATCAAGTATTTTAACTCGTGAAGGGAGGTTTTCCCATCTATATACATACCATGTGAAATTGTTGATGCATTTTACAAGAGTGAGGATGATGAACCTCCCATACTTCATCGGCAGGAATATTGAGAAGATGGATCTATATGTGCAAAGGAAACCTTTTCCTCAGCAGTTCAACAGTATTTACCACTTCTCACTGATTAAAATTGTTGTCTTGCATCAGCTAAGCTTGCTGAACATACCATGGGATACCTTCATTGCACATGAGATTTTCAAAGGCCCTTAGGTGATTCCATCAGTGTTTCAAGAGGAAGGAGGGCCTTCAAGACAACCAGATGTTCATGAGACTGAAACTACAGGTGTGATAGTGTTTGTCACCTATGAGAGAGGTACCAAGAGAATTATTTGTTTTCTGCCAGGCAAGTACTATCTCCACCAGAGGTGGAAGGGGTCTCGTTTTCTTCATCGGATCACAGGAAAATGTTATCTTCACCGAGGGTGAAAGGGGCTTTGCCTTTTTCTCCTGCTAAACAAGTATAGGGTAGAGACAAAGGAAAGCAATAGATGCATGAGGAGGGCCCTACTGAAGGGTAAGACAGGGATTTTGTCTTGGTTGGGGAGGATGACATTGATTTGGGTTCTCAAATCTCAAAACTCAAAGACATGATTATCAAAGAGAAGGAGGCTGAAATACAAGCCTTATCTCTCGATCTTGAGAGGGCCAAATGGATTATCAATTTTCTTGAGCAATAAAACAAGCAACTGGAAGACACACAAGCTATTACAGAGTTGCAAACAATTAGAGAAAATAGGCAAGCGACAAAGAGAAGAAAAATCAAAATGACATCACTTGAGCAAGAAATTGAGGCTGGCTAGGAATCATGGTTAGAGAGAGAAACCATTCACCTAGAGAAATTGCTTGAGAAAGCCAACAAATAGAAGAAAATGTTGCATCATATGGCCTATCACTAGCTAACCCGGAATAAAATTTGCAAAACAAGGGTGAAGAGGTTAAAGGCTAAGCTAAAAAGATCTTTGAGAAGCAAAAAAGAGCAATATAAGCTCAAAATATTGGTTGAGGCATCATTTTCCTAGAAAATCACATAAAAAGGATCACTCATGCCAAATTTCAAGAAATTTGGAGCATTTTTTGTCATTTTTGAAAATTTTGAAGCAAAAAACATGTTTTTTCACTGGCGTTGCGCTTTTGTTGGGGGAATCCATTTGCAAAAAGGTTTGCATTTTCAGAATTAGCATGAAAAAAGTATGCATGCTTAGAAATGGATGAGAATTTTGGACAAGTTTTGGGTCTCCAAAAGGGAAAAAATCACTCAAAAAGTGCCCTCTCTACCATTTTTTTGCCACACAGGAAGCAGTCTTGGGAGATTCCATTTTTGGAGGGGCAAATGGACTCCAAATCCAAAAATTAAAGTTGTTCCAGAAAGTAGACTCACCAATATTTCAAATGAGTATTCTGCACCTGATTTGGACTTTGGGAGGCCTTCCAAAAGTGGCATAGAAAAAGCGTTTCACATAGGATCAGTGGCGCTGCGCATAGGAGAAAATTTGCCAGTTTTCCCTATTTGTCCAAAATTTCACCCAGTTTGACTATCAGTTGAATTTTTCTTCTCTCCTTGAAAATTTGTAATGGTAAATGATGTAAGATGATGTAAATTTGATGAAGAATGACTTGTGGGGGTAGATACATCAGTTAGAGATAGTTTGGGGTTGAATGAATCAGTTTCCATAATTTTAGAGGAAAGTTGTTCCACTGACTATTTTGTAGTTCCTAGTTTAGATGTTGTTGAAACAACTCCTTGACTCATGGATCTGACCCCTGATGGCTAGCATAGGTGGTTTGATGCCTATATCTTGTACTTTCTTAGTCATTTGTGAAGGTTGGACTCTTGTGGATGCATTGAGCTACATTGTAAATCACTTCTGCAGTTTGGCAAGGAAATGAACTAGGGTTTTGCAACATTTTGTGGGATTCTTGTGGTAATGTGTATTGGCATTGTTTTCTCCTCTGTTATTTAAGTTTCTCCTATGTGTATATGTTCTACCATCTATCTTTTTCTACATAACTAAATGAATCAAGATTAATAGATGGAATCCATTGATGTTCAGTGTTTTGCCTTGAGGTTACATTTAGTTTTAAATGTTTTATGCTATTTGAAGAGGACTCATGAACCTTGCATGCCCTCTCCAACTCCTCACCAGTCTTTAGACTCACCATAACATCAAATTCAAAGTGCTAAAACACTTGCCTACCTCGCCTCATAGAAACCTCTGCAAATCTAAGTTGATTTCCTGGAACCAAAGATGCCTTCCTCATTTGATCCAACAACCAACCATTGAAATCAATCAAAATCCTCTGAGCAAATGTGCCTAGCCTAAAATCAACATTAATTTTCAGTCATCGCAAGCCCTATTTGCCATATTCTAATTGATATTGACAAGGAGAGAGCCCTCTCCCAACCTGGTAGGGCTAGCTACCAAGTTAAGCATGGTTTGATGTTACCCTAGACCTGCCTTCCTTCAGCTTGAGGTAGATTTAGGCCCTAACAGTTCCCTGATTTGGAACTTGAATTATTAATGATGGAATTAATATTATTTCCATCCTCACAAACCTGAATAGTTTTATTTAATTAGAGTTTGCCTTGAATATACTTTCCTCATCCCTAAGGGAGAAGTCTAAGAAAAAAATGAAAACACCAATACGAGTTACTACTTTATTTTGCAATGATAACCAATCTTTTGTAAAAAAATTTAAGCAAATAAGCCCTTAATGCATACTTTTTTGAAAGATATATCGAGATAATTTATATTATCAAATACTGGAATCTGGGCTAGGTCCCTTACATAATTCAAGTTGTACTTCAAAATCACTGTATTCAACAATCCAAAATATAGGCAACCTATTCCTACAAATCTTTTTACTGACTATTCGATACATATATCTACTAATAGGCTCTAAAAAATACTCCTAGAATTACATCATATTTATAGAGAATAATAAAAATTAGAATTTAACAGAGTAAATGGAATTGGAAGGTCCCACCTCTAGAGTTTTTGTTGATTGCTCAGAAACGTGGTCTTCATTCTTCTTCTCTCGGTCGATTTTACATTTGATCCATTTTCACTTTGGCTCCTCACTAGTCATAGCTTCCTGAGAGGTTATCATGATTTCCATTATCAAATTTCTCCTCGAGCTCAATCAACCTAATCTCCATAGCGGCTTGATTAGTCTTACATTCCAACTCCATTTTTTCAATCTTCCTTTCTAGCAAAATAAATTCCATTTCCACCAATTGCAGCTTCTTCCACATTCCCTATTCTTCAAGTTGATCCTCCTTGTTATCACTTGGTTTAAACCTTTAATCGTTGTCGACAACTGATCCAGGAGAGAATTCAAATTTTTATGCATTTGGTTATGAGATTTGTCATCATTCCCAGCCATGACTATTCCTTTCCATGACATGGCACATAGAGGGACAATTTCTTACAGCTTTCTCAACTCTTGCCCATGTGAATTGTTATGTTTCCCATGGAGATAAATTCCACAAAATATAAGCCTACCACCACCCTTGTCATGCCATCCCAAGGTAGTTGAATGCGAGTTTTCCATATCTGTGTTCCACATTGGGAGTTCCATGAATTAAAGTCCAAGAATGAATAAGGCTAAAGGTGTTGAGGAAATTTAAGGCCCAGTTATGTTGGAATGACTTGACATACCCTTGCCTCCAACAAGGCTCAACTGTTGGAAGGTGAGTCTGCATTCACCTGTTTCATGCCAACTACGAGTTCAGTATGCCCTTTGATGTTAGTTGTAAAACATAGGTACTCCGCCTTCATGCCATAATGTCAAATGATCATTAATTCATTGTCATATCGATCTCGAGATCACCATGGTAGTAATTGTTTGCAACACCTGAGTTGGAAGGGGTTTCCATGGTTTTCTCCTAGAGTAAATTTTCTGATAGGAATGGTTAGTAATTTAAGCCGAAAAAATTTGTGAATTGATTCTTATTATTCATGGAATAGGGAGGTAAAATGGTGATCCTGGATCTATTTCCATAATCCCTTGATCCAATGTTGTTCCTGTTGAACCCCATAATTGCTTCTTTTTAACACTACTTTTTCCACCTTAATCCTTCCTTTTTGACCTTCATAAGTTACAATCTCGGTATCAATTTACAAGGTTGAAGATAACATGTATATAATCATCATATATTTCATAAGTGTCATTTGTATTTATTATTTGACTTAATATCTACCTAATCTAATGTATTACAATGATTTTACAACTGATAAAAGTTTCTGCAACTACATCCAAGGTTCAATAGGCCGTGGAGCTCCATCTAAGAAACAAGGCACATGGGTAGTTGGAAAATAATGAGAACAACGATTCATTAATATTTGCATAACTGGGGTTGATGAAAAAATAACCTTATCAGTCTGGTCAAAGGATAAGAAAAATAATTTGGACATTTGTAAGAAAAATAATTTAAATTTTATTTTTGAGTCATAAGCCCACAAGATGACCAAGTCAAACCTCCTTGGACAAGTCAGCCTAGTGGCACCTATTCGACCCTCCTGAACAAATATATATAAGAGACAATTTGACCTCTTGGAGAGCTCTTTCATTCATCACATCATCAAGTATATTCTACACCAAAACAAATTAGAAAAATAAGGTTGAAGTCAAAGGAGAGAGAAGCTAGTCAAAACACAAGAAAAATAACAAAATTTTTACCCTATTGCAACTCACACGTTTGACAATTTTTTTATGGAAGAGGGGCAAATTTATGAAGTATTTACGTATCAAAATTCAGTATCTACTATGTTGAAGGATGTATTTAGTGTCAATCTTCATAATTGTATTTGATGAAAAGGAAGAAAAATAAATTTTATTGTAAAAGAAAAGTTATTTTGAAGCATAGGTTTCATGCTCTTTTATTTATTTTCTAGGTCATAGCCTCCATTGAAGGCTTCTAGGTTTTGGCAAGAGTCAAATGAGTCATTGAAAACTTTTATCTGAGACCCTTCTTGGGCTTTTGTATCATGTAAGAGAATTATTTTTGAGTCAAAAAGTTTCATTTGTCACCTCCACACCAAGTCAGCCCTGTCCTGATGAAGTCAACATGGATTAGAGCTATTCAACCAAGAAGAAGCAATATATATAGAGAGGCAACTTGAATCATTTGAAGCATACACTCAACAAGTTTGATCTACAAGAGAAAGAGGTAGAAAAAGAAGAGTGACGTAAAGGAGAAGAAAGATAAAAGCTGGAGAAGATCAAATCAAAATTTCTGGGCATCTCTCAATCTCATATGTGAAGTTTTCTAGGGTTTCTGGACAAGTAATTGAGGCTGAAATTCTGAAGTCACTGCAGGTTTGAAATTCTATAACTAGGGGGTTGAAATTCTAGATTGTAGTTGCATTTGAGGCATTGACACTTGGAGACTTTGGTAGAGATCATCTCTTTGAAGGAGGGACCAACTTCGTGATTGGAGGAGGTCTTTTCCTAGGTCAAAAGGGTTTTGGATGGTCTCATCTTGATATGAATCTACTAGTGGAAGAGTTGGACTATATTTGCCCCTAAATAGGTGTTTTTCCATGGCTGCTTGCCTACATATTGTGTCTCTTGTTCTTGTGATATTCATGTACTTTTGATTTGGTAATTTCTTGATGAAATATAACATAATAAAGAAGTAAAAGAAGCCAACAAAAATCACAAGTAATTATCAAGAAAATAGAAATCAAGCCCTAGTACATATTTGCATCGATTTCTTGTCATGATATTAGACCTAAGGTGAAAGGACTATTTGAAGATCACTTTGTTCGATATCATTTGAAGGAAGGAAAACATCATGGAAGTAAAAATAACCCCCTCAATGGAAATCTATCTCAAGATGGGACTTGTTACCCACCACCTGTGGGTAGTGTATATAGGAATTTTATTTTATCCTAGATGGTCCTCAACTAGAAGCCATCAACCCCTTGTATCCCCCAAATAGCTCGATGTGCCATTTTCTTTGCTACCTAATCCAACCATGTGGTCCCTCAATCATCTGTTATGAACGTATATTTGAAGGTGGGCCTCTCAACCCCAAAGGTATGAATTTTCATTGGTTTGGTTAAGTAATTTTGTTTACTTTTCATGGGCATTTTTGGGCATGGATTGGTGGGGGTATTCAGCAAAAAGAGTGGGTTAGGTCTGTATTCTTGTCTCCAGTACCCAATTTCAGGGTTACCCTTGTATCATAGTCCCATGGGATCTACTTTACTGGCCATTAACTTTAGGGATAGCACTACATGGGAAATCCCGATTTTGGTTGGAAGATCCTACTTTCCTATACTACCTACATTACTCCCCTTCCACTCATTATAGCCCCATTCAACTCATTTCCCATCTGGGTCCACATGTGTCCACTGGGTCCACATAGGGTTAGCCTTCCCTTCCCCTTGTCCACACCTTGGGTCGGGCTTGGAACGATGTCCCAGAGGTTGATGCAACTAAAAAGAAAATAATAATCATAATTTGGTCACTCTCATTAGGGAATGTACCATAAAATGAAAAATATGGTCGGGACATACAAATTTAGCATGTGGGAAAAAGTCATACATAAGCTTTACCCCTTATCCATGGCCATCGCCCTGGTTCCTATGGGCTCTAGATGAGCCCCCTCCATCATTAAGGAACCCATGATTTTACCAACCCCTGATGAGCAATGAACCACCCCACCTTGAGGGGGTATCCACTGCTATATATTACACATCATGCTCTCATCCCTTAGAGCCCTGAGCAATTATGAAGAAAAATCAATCAATGGTAAAAGACATATGAAGAAGGGTGGAATAACAAAGGTGACTATAACTCTTGTACCATAATTTTCTCCCTCCAACACTCATATACCCAAGTGTGGGCTTCCCTTATTCTAGCTACCCATGAACCATGGCATGTGGTCTAGATGGTTTCCCTTGATCCCCGCTCCACTCCATTATTATATCATTGCCACCCACAATTTGAGGGATGTACCATGGACATGTAACCCCCTTTAGAGTTTGAAACCACCTAATAGGGCCCTTGGTTAACACCCTATTGAGCTTGGAGACACTTGTACATACCATAGCCCACTATGGAAGGGCATGCCACCATGAAGTGCCCCTTTGATTCCATGACTTGTAAGCTCTTTTTCTTGATTATTCTAATGATTCGTTGTATTGGAGGGCAAGGGGACACATTGGATCTTATGTAGGACTGCAGGTGGATCTCCATTTGGGGGTCAGTCTCCTTTACAGGGTCCTAACCCTCCAGAGGGCCACATTGGCGCTTATAGGGTAAGCGTTGAGAGCCCTTGTAGAATTTCTGCAAATTCTCTACAAATCTACCTTTGAGATCTATTTAGAAAATCTGACTGTAGATTAGCCTGATAATGCAAAATAACTAAAGCAAAATACTATAATCTACTTCTACTATCAAACTTGCAAGAGATTAATATATTTGAGCAAGATCAAGTGAAACACATATAACCAAAAGTAGAATCAATGCACATGAAACACAAAAGAATACTATGGGGAAAGCTTCAGCTAAAACCCTGCTATCTGTATTATCATACAAGGTGGAAATATATCAAAATTACACAAAGCTTTAGCTCTCATAGCTAGCCAGCTCTCAGTACAATCCTCCTGGATGCTCACAGGCAAACAAAGCTTCTCACAAGTCTTCTTCTCTGCCCTCCAAGCCTCCTATTTCCTTGCACAGTTTCTCTGGGTGATCCTCTTGTTACCAAGTGGAAGATTGATCACTCACATTGATCCTGCACCCTGTCAGAACTGCGCAATCCTCAAGGAACCTTGTTCCTTCTACATGGATGAGTTTCCTTTATAGAAAAATTTCTCCAACTGATAGTACACTTTCCTTGTCTTTAATATCAACTGGGTCTTTGTATGAACTGACATGCATGAGTTATTTATGAGAGAATCTTTAGTTATCTGGAGTACACTAGTTTGATGCATGCATGCATTAACTGAGTGAACTCACAATCAGTTCCTCAAACTATTTGAAACTAATTTAACTAGACTTAACTCAGTTAACTAAGCTAACTAATTACAACTCAAATACAACTCATCCTTATCTCCTTAATTTAAGGGATAATAGTTGCGTGACTTCACAAAGACTTCTAGCTTGAATTTCTCCAACTAGTTAACTCAAGATGAATTAATTAATTATTTTTCAGGCAACTGGTGAGACTAAATTCGAATTTTAATTCACAATTCTAATTCAAGGACAAATCAAAATTGGAATATTCTAAATGTTATTTTTAGCATTTCTTGTTGCTATTTTCAACACTCCCTCTCAACAAGAAAAGAATTCAACTCGATCCCAATCCTGAACCTTTGGAATGTTCCGCATGCAACACTTCTCCCTAGTGTTGTTGCTCCAGCAACTGCAGAAACAAAAATATCCAACCTAAATCAGTATGATGCATCTGTCATCAAAGTCTCTGACTACTATTGCCTCTGTCGATTGAAAACTCTGCGCTTCTGCTGACTCTGCCTTTCTGCATTGTTGTCAATCCTTCTCTGCACTCTTCAGAATCTGACTGCTCTAGCATCTGTCACTTTGATCTTTGACTGCATCAATCCCATTGATTCCTCCCACTACTCTATACTTTGGGCTCCTGTAGCAAGGTACGATCCATGAGATAAAACCTCTCAATCAACCCTGCCTAATTTCAGCCTTCTTGGGACTATCACTTCACATTGCCCCACCTCACACCTGGAGGTATGGCTGCATGTGATCCCTCTGCCCCCTTGGCTCGAAATTCCCCCCTACTAGAGGTGTCTGCATGAGTGGATGCATCCACTCGATCTCCTCTCAACATCTCCAATTGTGGCTCCTCCATAATTGTCTGAGACTTATTCTGGGACTGCATGTTGAGAGGTCATTTACTCTCCCTCTCAACCACCAAGTATCTAACCTTTGCCTTGCTCCTCAAGGATTTGCATGCATCTTGTACCTCAAGTGCATACATGTTCTTGTCTAGCACACCAATCTGTTTCATCTTTCTCGCTATCACGAAATTTTCTGGAAAAAGAGTTGATTTTAAATCAGCGATATCTCCCTCATCCGAACTCTGATTTCACTAATTTTTTTTTGAATTTGGGTATTTTTTCACAATGAATCTAGATCTGCTATTTGTTTCTGAAAATTTTGCACAAATAAAATTCATATCTTCTCTGCAAACTCGCAGCCCAATTTTATTTATTTATTATAATTCGAATTCTCTTCTTCGTATACTATTCACTGCTCCGATAAACCTGGCTCTGATACCATGTAGAATTTTTGCAGCGGAACACATATAACCAAAAGCAGAATCCATGCATATGAAACATAGAAGAATACTCTGGGGAAAGCCTCAGGTAAAAACCTCGCTATCTATATTATCATACAAGGTGGAAATATCTCAGAACTCTCACAGCTAGCCAACTCTTAGTACAATCCTCTTGGATTCTCACAAGAAAATAAAGCTTCTCACAATTCTTCTCCTCTGCCCTCCAAGCCTTGTATTTCCTTGCGCAGTTTCTCTTGGTGATCCTCCTATTACCAATTGGAAGACTGATCACTCACACTGATACTACACCCTTGGACTTAACTAGGTCTCCTCAGAGGCCCAATGACTTAGTTTATTGATCATTCAACCCTATTGAGAGGCTTATTCTTATGTTATTGAGCTATTTGGTGGGATTATCACCAAAAGTGTTGTTGTTATGCACATTATTTTATTTTAGGGTCTCAATTAGGCCAAATTAACCAAATCGAACCGGGCCATTAGACATTGTATAAATAGATGAGAGGTGACTCATTCTCTTATCATCACTTGGACTGGGTTATTCTGTCTTATGATATTTTCGCTATACCCTTTGGAGGACTAGTTTGGATCATATGGATGAATTCTGATGTTTGGTTATCTCTCTTTGCCTTGGGGCTTCTCTATTGGAATACATTGATGTTCGGATATAATCTTTAATACATGTAAGTGTTATTTTAATTATATTCTTGTTATTTACTTTGTCACATGCACGTTGCTAGGATTTTGGCTATACGAGGGTAAAATTTATTGCTTTTTCTTATTCGAAATTGTGATCGTTTATAGTGATGTATCATGTCATGGGCCTTGTATGCTTAAGTGAATGTTCCTAGAGATGATTTGGGTTAAATACATATTGATAAGTTATCAAATATTTCAATTCAAAGTATAAATACCTTGAAACAATTGTTCTAATTCCCTAATGCCATGCAAAGTTGTTTTAAGGGTCTCCTTGATTGAATCCATTCAAAATATTAAGAGTCTCCTTGACTCCATCTCTCCTAAAGGACAAGGCATTGATCTTGCATTGGTGATCATTTTCAGGACTTATTCTTTTCACCTCCCTCTTTTTATAGGCTTAGCCTACATAGGTCACCTAGGGAATCAATTATCTCATAGTCTATCCATCCAAACACTTCAATTTTTGGTTTTCAACTGGGCTGAGGTTTTCTCTAGAGCTGCTCCTAATTTTAAGGAAATCTGACAGTGGGATCTCAAGATATAACAAGCTCTAGTTGAAGGACCATTTCTTGCCATAATTTTCCCTTAGGTATTGTCCTCATTAGGATCATTTAATTCAAACCTCAAAGAAAATTTGTCCTTTGATCCTCTTATCCTCCCTAATTAGGTCAAGCTCGTCATTGGGTGATCAACTCCATACCCTTGGCCTAATTTTAGGTCTACTTGGTCCCGTCTAGTCCCATAATCTATTGATGCCAATTCCATAAAGATCAATTCTCTATAAGGATTTCTAGGCCCAAGAATAATATTTTCTAGATATATTCCCAAAACCTAGCCTCAAGAATCCTCTTAGCCCTTCCTAGAGAGCATACCACCTTGCTTCACGAGTAAGAAATCCATATAATTGTTTCTCTCTTGTGAATAGGCCTTAGGAGTCACTCATTGCCCTCTCATTGTTCCATTCATCTAGTAATTCCCATTTATACTAGGTTTCCTCCCATCGATTAAAGTCTGTAAAGAGTAGGGAGCTTCAGCTGAGGTGATAGTGGGATATTGCTCCATTGTTTCCCTTGAACTAGTAGTTGCTCTATAATATCCCCTCATAAGACCTCTACTAGTTTGAGTGATAAGATTTTTGGATCCATTGGTGAGGACACAAGATGTATGCCTTGTTCCCATACGACATTACTCATATATCATTTTGGTGACTCCATTGGAAGAATGAAGCCCTAGTTCGTCATTGAAACTCAAAGTCAATTCTTGTAGCGTGAAGCAAGCATTTGTTAAGGCAATTTTAGTTCACCCTTGCGACTCCCATGATATCAATACATAAAGATAAATGGCTATTAAAAGGCCTTATGAGTGGTTCCCTGCTTTGGATATCACTCGGGTCCCAGGGTACCCGAATGGACTGGATTATAAGTTCATGCGAAATATGCCAAAATTTGAGGGTGATCCAACTACAACATTTGACCACATAAAAAAACTCATCAAGCATTCTTCCAGGGTAAATGTGGTTCATCTAGACAACCTCATGGAATTATTTATCGCCTCCATTAAATACAAGCATTGAGGATGGCTCGACTCATGGGAGAATGAAAGCATTTCATCTTTTATCGAGTTGATCAACAAATTCGTGAAGTATAAGGGTTAAAAATTCCAATCTAATGAAGCTTCTTGTGAAATCATGGAGGCAAAATTCTAAGGGGAAGGTCTCATTATTCAAGATGAGGAAGTTGGAGAGGACCTTGATAATATAAGTGATGAGCAGGAAGATGAGTCCTCCTTGGGTCCACATGAAAAAAAAGATGAATTTGAGAACACTTGTTGGGGAGGATGAGTCTATGGAAATTAAAGTTGAGGCTAACCTTACCTTTCTCAAGGATATTACTTCTAATGAATCTCCTTTTGAGAACCTTGGGGAAGGTGATCCCATTAGCCCCTTGGAAGTTGATATTGGAAATTACTTTCATAGGAGAAATGGGAAATCATTGGTCCTCGATTTGATTGTGCTCCCATTTATGATATTGATAGGGAGGATAAGGTTGGGGTTGGTCTTCCTTTTATTTATGATGACATATCCATTGATACCCTTGGGAAGGAGGATCATTATTTCCCCCCTGCATGAAAGAGGGAAGTTGGAAATAATTGATTTTCCTTTTTGGGAAAACCTTATCTTTGATACTAATGATGAGGGAATTGATAGGGTCCTTGCTCCTACTTGCCTTCCTTTTGGCTATGGGAGTATATCCAAATCACTTGAGCCTTCAAAACATGATTTTCAGGAAAGGATCCCCATTAAATACAATACCTCACCTTCCCCATCACCTTTCCTTATTTTTCATCATTTTGAGTCATCCATAAGTGAATCCCTCACCCCTTTTCATATGATCTCAATCGACCATAAGCCCTTTCCCCCTTTTGAGTATGGTCCCAAGAAATAACCCCTCTTTGAATATACTTTATCTCCTTGGACACACCCTCAAGATTATGATCACTCCATAATCTCCCCTCTCCAATGTGACCATCACCTTGAGAAACCTATTTTTTGCATTCCTTCCTTCCCTCACCCTCTATTCCCATCCCATCATGACCTTGTGGCATCCACACAACATAATATTATGAGTAATAATTGAGATAGGGCTTTCTTAAGGGTGATCATTCAATCCACCATTGTGTACTTAGAGTGGATGCCCCACACTTCTAGATTGACTTATTTTCCTTATCCTATGGCTTCCTCTTAGCTTGCATGGAAATCATATTTTCCCACCTCCCACCCATTTCATCCTCCATGTGATTATGTCTGCATTCACGTTCGTATTTTCTACACAAGTAATCATATAGGCATACATGTGTAAATTAATTTTATGACATGTTGGCTGTAATGGCTTTATGAGTACACTAAGCATATGCATTGCACTATATGCATGTTAGGGTAGGATGCATTGCACGCTCATTTTCTCATTAGAACTAAAATATTATGATTATTTTCATGATAGATTAGTTGCATCTAGATTAAAATCGCACTTTAGTTTCTTGTTGATTTTTTTGGCCTAATACTAAGCATGGGTGATCATAAGACACCATCAAAACATGTTGCCCCATGTGCTTGGAATTTGATATGTGCAGTAACAAGTCTATGGTACTAAGAGATTGCTAGTGTTCTCATGACCTCTAATTTGAGTAGCTTCACACACTTCCCGAGAGATCATGTCCCAGTTGGAGCCAGATGTTACCCACCACCTGTGGGTAGTGTATATAGTATAAATGTTTTCTCTTAGATGGTCCTCATCTAGCAGTCAATAGCCCCTTGCAACCCCCAAATATCTCAGTGCGCCATTTTCTCCGCCACCTAAGCCAACCATGTGGTCTCTTAGCCATCTGATATGGATTTATGTTTGAAGGTGGGCCTCCTAACCCCAAAGGTATTACTTTTCATTGGTTTGGTTGAGTAATTTTATTTACTTTTCATGGGAATTTTTGGGCATGGATTGGTGGGGGGATTCAATGGAAATAGTGGGTTAGTTCTGTATTCTTGTCTCCACTTCCTGATTTTGGGGTTACCCTTGTATCCTAGTCCCATGGGATCTCCTTTACTGGACATTAGATTTAGGGATGGAACTACATGGGAAATCTCAATTTTTGTTGCATGGTCCTGTTAGCTTTGCTGGTGTTTGGCCCAAAAATGGATCCAAAATACTCCCAAGGTCTCCAAAGTTTGCTTAAAATCATGTAAAGGGATTCAAAAAAATGCTCTTGAAATCTTCAAAAGTGCTTAAGATCATCCATCGATAGAAACAAGTGAGGGAGGAGAGCCCTTGGAAGGGCAGAAATACACTATCAGGAGGCTAAAACACTTCAAAATTAGTCAAAAACCCTTGTTGCGGGCTTAAAACTCAAGAATGCACAACTGTAATCTAACGAAAAATCGCAAATCGGCAAGCAGAAAGGACTTCGAGTAGTGTCAATCGGCACTGGACACTGCCGATCAGTGATCGTTGATGATTGGATAAGTGGGTCGCAATCGGCGGAGGCGAGTCGGCGTTATCAGCATAGAGCAGGGGGAAGTTGCAACTGCGATTAGCGATTAAACGTGGACCGTTGATCGCGCGCGTGGATTGACTACCCATGTTACATCACCAGATCGGTATCGACATAAACCAAAGGGGCGAGGCCTTTACATATACATATTAGCGACCAGATTTTGCGGAACTGACGACATTATAAATTTTTTCTTATAAAAATTTAGGTCCACAACAAAGCCTTGTTTTAATGCTTTTTCTTGTATTTCATTATACAACGAAATATAAGGAATCCTTTGGGCAGTGTGATTGCGATGAAGCCCGGACCCGAAAGGGTCCAGGAAGTAGAATATATACATTTTCAAGTCCGCAAAGGGCCGATTTTTATGCATTTTTTGTGTATTTCACTATACAACAAAATACAAGGGATCCTTTGGGTAGTGTAGTAGCGATGGCACCTAGATCTGATGGGTTTATGGAATGAAAATATATCATATTTGAAATCCACATAAAGCCCATTTTCAATGTTTTTCACAGTTTTTATGTATTTACAAAATACAAAGTGAATCATAGAACAGGCCGAGAGCGACTTGTGATGGCGACAAGGCCGGACCCAATAGAAAATTAAACCATATTTTTTAGGACTTTGAAGTCCAAAATACACAGAGAAGGCAGGATTTATCAGTATTGCAGCGTTTTCGCTATTTATAACAGAAACAATCAATGTTTGTAGTTTAAAGGGAAAAACAAAGGCCTGAAGACCCATTCCACCATATAACAGAGCCCAGGAGATAGTTTGTCGGGAAACAGAGCCCGAAAAGGGAGGGAGAAGGGCCACAACACGCTATAGCCTGAAACAGAAAGATCAGGGAGCACAGACAACGCAACAGCCACACCAACAAACATCATGGAGCATCTCTGGCATAAGAGAACTCCCAAATAGTGCAACAAGCTACCAAAAATATTTGAAAGTGCTTACTCTTCTATTAGAAACATAAAAATTCGATCCCATGCTTGCCTAGAGGGCATCAAAAAAATTAACAATGCATATTAGACAGATTAAGACTTCGAGCCTCTTAGAGCTCAGGAGGATTATAAACAGGCTATAAATAGCTGAAAGTAAGTTGTAATAAGCGTTCAACTTCTAGAGATTATTCCTCCTCTGTTCCTTAAAGCTTCTCATCTTCATTCTAGCAATATAAGCTTCTTTTGCCATTATATATTCAATGTCCATTCTCTTTGCTGTTCCATGCTTGCACTTGAACAGTTTGTTCATGTTTTCTTTGTGTCTAGGGCCAGATAACTTTCATCTTATCTCTGCTTCGATAAATTAGAACTTCCATGCTGCCTCTAGCTAGCCATCCATATGTGGTCATACATGCATCTGCCAGTATAGTCAGTATTCTCTTTTGCTGCCTGTAGCTAGCCATTGATTTATGTTTATGTATTGTATCTGTTGGTATAGTCAGTATTCTCCATCTATCCATTGAATTTATAACTTATTGAGTAGTAGTGGTCTGAAGCCTTGTATTGGTGAGAGCGTTCATGCATGCCTTGTATGAAAACAGAGCTGAAATGGTTATCTAAATTGATCCAAACCATCATTTATTCCAATAGTTCAGAGAATAATATTGAAGATTATATGTTACCAGGCATCTCCGAGCTACAACCTGGGAGAGTTTCTTGGAGTGATAACATAATTGGTGCCATTGTCGGGGAGAGGAAACTGAAGCTCAACTTCCTTGGGAAACGACATAGATCCATCTTTGATGATAGACAAAGTCTGGGTAGTTTTTTGGTTGTAATAATCTATATGGAGACTCTACTAGAGGCCGAACCTCTTGGCGACTCCACTTCATAGTTATAGCTCAGTTTGTGAGGCATACTTGGAGAAACCCTCAGAAGCTACAAGCTGACCCAATACCTGACCCTGAAAAAATCATCAAAGAGAGAAAGGTATCACAAAAAGGAGCATCAAGATCAGGTAAACCTAAACAATCTTCTATATCTCTTCAAGAAAGGCTTGTAATAGAACAAAGATATGTTGAGATTATAGCTTCTAATACTAGTAGCAAAGAAAAACTCTTAGAGATTCACAAGCTCCTTATTCTTTAGGTTTTCCTTTTGTTGTATGCCCAAAGGAAGCCTCACCTCCTATCCATCATATTCCTTTAGTCCTGTCAGTCACTCCTCAGCCCTCTATCATTCAGATTGCCAGTACTCTTTTAGCCACCACAACTATGGTAGGTCCACAAGCACCTACCAAAATGGAAAGAATCATAACTACTAGGTATGGACCTCTAATACTGCCCACTCCTTTGAACGCTATGCCTACTGGGGAGTATCAGAAGTATATGCCTAAGTTCACTGGGACTAAAGGTGTTTCAACTGAAGAACATCTCGAGTCATTCTATAACTATGCTGATAACCTGGACATTAGTGAAGATGATGCCTAGATGAGAGTCTTTGTCCAAAGCCTAGATGGAGAGTCTATAAAATGGTTCAGGGAACTGGACCCAACATCTATAGAAGATATTGAGGCCTTAGATGATGCATTCGTAAAGCGTTGGGGGGATAAGAAGGATCTCCTTTACTACCACACTGAGTTTGGGAACTTACAGAGGGAAAATGGTGAGCTGCTATCTGATTTTAATAAGAGTTTTAACCGTATGTACAACAAGATACCAACTGAAGTGAAACCCACCACTACCTCTTCTAGACTCATTTATGCCAGTGCCTTTGATTCCGACTTCTGTTTACTGTTGAGGGAGAGGCGATGTGCTTATTTGGCTGATATCCAAGATGCAGCCCTGGAAATAGAATCAAACATCATGGCTGCAGAAAAGCTCAAAGGTAATGCTAATAGAAGGAGACGGAGGGGCGAGCCTTCATCATCTTCAGATCCCAAGATCGATAAAATGGCCAAGACGATAGAGTAATTAGCCTCTGAAGTTTCCAAATTAAAGGTTGAGCAGCATTCTGGGAAAGGAAGGCTTCCTAATACCTTTGCTCCTCCAAATCCAAATCCATATAGAAGAGCAAATGAGCAGTTGCAGATTTTGCAAAGAAACAAAGATGCCAATGAAGACCAAAGGGTGAAGACCCCTTTTCAAAATGTAGTCATGGAGGAAGAGCACTTTGAAGAGGATGATGAGATCCATTGTATGGAAGGCAAAGGCAGAGGCACCTTTTTAACCAAAGTTTCCTATGAAAATTCATTATTCAATGACCAGATCAACCAAGAATGGGATGGTGAAGCTATTCTACAAACTGAAGATCAACACCAATATAATCTGAGCATCTAGGATGAATAATATCAAAGAAACTCCTATTCATAAAGTTGTTGTCCCTATAGAACAACAAGCTAATAAGTAGAAGCAACCAACAGTTGATCCTATCATCCTCAAAGCTCCATCCATAGAGGTAAGAGGCCTTGATAAGTCCCCTTCTTCTTTCAGTTTTCAATCAAAAATTCAAAAGCCAAGAATACCTATGCCTCCGATTGAACCAGTGAAGAATGAATCCTTCAAGAAATATATCGTTGAGGCTCTTGAGCCTAAAACCATCCAAGCCTCCACTGACTATGTAAATCTGCAAGATGACCAACCAACTTTTATTCTCAACCTAATGATTGAAAATTGTGAAGACAACTCCTCATCATTCTATGTTTCTCTGTCTATTCATGATGAAATCCTTCATGATTTCCTTATGGACACTGGAGCTAGCCATAATCCAATGCCCAAGGTTGTCATGGATAAGCTTGGTCTTGACATTACCAAGCCTGATCAGTTGGCCTCTACACAACTTAAAATACCATTTTTCCAGATCATAGAGGAAGAAGGCCCAAAGATTTGGGACATGATCCTTGATCAGACTTGCTCTAAGGAATCTGCAGAAATAGGTGAAGTCCTTGTGTTCCCCACATAGGAATACATTGATTCATCTTTTATATTAACTTTTCAGGTCACAAATGACACAACAGAGTATAAAGCAGACTTTATTATTCAGCAGGAGTGCCAAACCTTCCAAGCAAAACATCCAAGGATAAAAGCACACGGAGATGAGGTGAAATATAGACCATCTCTGCCTGATAATACCAAATGCTGGAATTTTTTTGAATTAGAGGATCAAATCAAAAGGCTTTTGCAAGTCTTTGATGAATTGGTTGATATGCACATTGACCAAGAGAAAGAAACCTTTCATAGAAAGGTAAAAAGGGCCAATTTTCAGTTCGGTGACTATTTTCTCAAAAGGAATGCATCAAAGGAAGGAGGAGATGTTTTTGATAGCCCATTCAATGGTCTGTTCTTCTAACTTTATTTCAGTTAAGGATTTCAAGCCTTGGTATTGTAAATATGTTGTTTTCGAGTCTTTATTCATGTTAAATAGACTCCATGCCCAATGCAACACTAGGAGGAAGATTTGATCTTGTTTTTTACAAGAAAGGCATGGATCTCTAGTTCTTGAAACCTCACAAGGAGGCTTTCATCCCCAGAAGGAGCCAATGTTAGCTTTGTTGGTGTTTGGCCCAAAAATGGATCGAAAATACTCCCAAAGTCTCCAAAGTTTGCTTAAAATCATGCAAAGGGATCAAAAAATGCTCTTGAAATCTTCAAAACTACTTAAGATCATCCATTGATCAAAACAAGCGAGGGACGAGAGCCCTTGGAAGGGAAAAATACACTATCGGGAGGCTAAAACACTTCAAAATCAGTCAAAAACCCTTGTCGCAGGCTTAAAACTCAAGGATGCACAACTGTCGTTAGATCTAGCCAATCAATGGCCTAGATCTAACGGAAAATTGCAAATCGGCAAGTAGAAAGGACTTCGGGCAGTGGCAATTGGTGCTGGACACTGCCGATCAACAATCAACGATGATTGGACCGGCGAGTCACAATTGGCGAAGGTGGGTTAGCATTATCGACACAGACCAGGGGGAAGTTGTGATTGTGATCGGGGATTAAATGTGGATCGTCAATCGCGCATGCGGATCAATGACCTACGTTACATCGCCAGATCGGTATCGGCAGAAACCAAAGGGGTAAGGCCTTTACATATACATACTAGCGACCCGATTTTGCGGAACCGACGACATTATACATGTTTTCTTATAAAATTTCAGGTCCACGCCAAAGCCTTATTTTAATGTTTTTTCGTGTATTTCGTTATACAACGAAATATATGGGATAATTTGGGCAGTGTGAGTGCAATGAAGCTCAGACCCGAAAGTGTCCAAGAAGTAGAATATATACATTTTCAAGTCTGCGAAAGGCCGATTTTTATGCATTTTTTGTTTATTTCGTTATACAACGAAATACAAGGGATCCTTTGGGTAGTGTAGTAGTGATGGAACCCAAACCCGATGGATTTTTAGAATGAAAATATATCATATTTGAAATCTACATAAAGCCCATTTTCAATGTTTTTCACAGTTTTTATGTATTTACAAAATACAAAGGGAATCATAGAACATGCCAAGAGTGACTTGCAATGGCAACAAGGCTAGACCCAATAGAAAATCAAAACATATTTTTGAGGATTTTGAAGTAAAAAATACACAGAGAAGGCGAGATTTATCAATATTGTAGCATTTTCGTTGTTTATAACAGAAACAATCACTGTCTGCAGTTTAAAGGGAAAAACAAAGGCCCAAAAACACATTCCACCATATAACAGAGTCCATGAGATAGTTTGCTGGGAAACAGAGCTCAAAAAGGGAAAGAGAAGGGTCATAGCACGATGTAGACTGAAACAGAAAGATCAAGGATCATAGACAACACAACAACCACACCAACAAACATCATGGAGCATCTCTGGCGCAGGAGAACTCCCAAACAACACAACGTGCTACCAAAAATATCTGAAAGTGGTTACTCTACTGTCAGAAGCAGAAAACTCTGATCCCATGCTTGCCTAGAGGGCATCAAAACAATTAACAATGCATATAAGACAGATTAAGACTTCGATCCTCTTAGAGCTTAGGAGCATTGTAAACATGCTATAAATAACTAAGCGTAAGATGTAATAAGGGTTAAAGTTTTTGAGATTATTCCTCCTCTGTTCCTTCGAGTTTCTCATCTTCATTCTAGCAATATAAGCTTCTTTTTCCATTATATGTTTAATGTCCATTCTCTTTGTTGTTCTATGCTTGCACTTGAATAGTTTGTTCATGTTTTCTTTGTGTCTAAGGCAAAATAATTGTCATCTTATCTCTGCTTTGATAAATTAAATTTGCAAGCTTCCATGCTTCCTAAAGCTAGCCATCCATATGTGGTCATACATGCATCTTCCAGTACAGTCAGTATTCTCTTTTGCTACCCGTAGCTAGCCATTGATTTATGTTTATGTATTGTATCTGCTAGTATAGTCAGTATTCTCCATCTATCCATTGAATTTATAACTTATTGAGCATTAGTGATCTAAAGCCTTGCATTGGTGAGAGCGTTCATGCATGCCTTGAGTGAAAACAGAGCTGAAATGGTTATCTAACTTGATCCAAACCATCATTTATTCCAGTAGTTTAGAGAACAATATTGAAGATTATATCTTACCAGGCATCTTCGAGCTATAACCTAGGAGAGTTTCTTGGAGTGATAATAGGTCCCACTTCCCTATACCACCTACATTACTCTCCTTCCACTCATTTTAGCCCCATTCATCTCCTTTCCCATCTGAGTCCACATGTGTCTAATGGGTCCACATAGGCTTAGCCTCCCCCTCCCCTTTTTCACACCTTGGGTTAGGCGTAGAATGATGCCTTAGAGGTTGATGCAACTAGAAAGAAAATAAAAAGGATAATTTTTCCACTCTCAATAGGGAATGTACCACAAAATGAGAAAGATGGACATGACATACAAATTTAGCGCTTGGGAAAAATCCCCACATGAGCTCTACCCCTTATCCATGGACATCAACCTCGTTCCTATGGACCCTAGATGAGCCCCCTCCATCATTAGAGAACCCATGATTGTCCCAAATCCTGGTGGGCAATGAACCGCCCCAACATAAGGTGGTATCCACTACTATATATTACATGTCATGCTCTCATCCCCTAGAGCCCTGAGCAATTATGAAGAAAAATAAATCAAAGGAAAACGACATATGAAGAAGGGTGAAAGAACAAAGGATGGGGAAACTAATGTATTATAATTTCCCCCTTCCTACACTCACATACTCAGGTGTGGGCTTCCTTTATTATAGATACCCATGAACCGTGACATGTGGTATCGCTCCATTATTATATCATTTCCACCCATGATTTGAGGGATATACCATGGACAAGTCACCCCTTTAGAGGTTAAAACCACCTAATAAGGCCCTTTATTAACCCCCTATTGAGCTTGGAAACACTTGTACATGCCAAATCCCATTATGGAAGGGCATGCCACCATGAAGTGGCCCATTGATTCCATGACTTGTAAGCTCTTTTACTTGATGATCCTAATTATTTGTTGTATTTGAGCGAAATGGGATGCATTGGATCTTATGTAGGATTGCACGTGGATCTCCATTTGGGGCTCGATCTCCCTATACGGGGTCCTAGCCCTTTAGAGAGCCACATTGGAGCTTTTACAGTGAGTGTTGAGAGCCCCATGTCTCCAACATAGCAAAGATTCAATCATGGATCCACAACAATGTTCATAGATTTTTCGTGTTCCACCTTTTGGATGAGGATGATGGAATTGGTTCACCATGCCGAAATGGCTCCACACTTCCACCATACACTTGGAAGATGTTCCATGGACTGAAAGATCTCTCTCGTTGTAAAGGGAGGGATTATGTCATCATTCTAACCCTTAAATATGGTTTACAAGCACTTTCGATCCACTTGGAGACCAATGAGGATGTCCTTGTGCATCCACGCCCACTTGGGAGAACCACAGGTTCTTGCTTAAAAAACAAGGGGCCAACCCCTTGTTCACTATGTTTGGAATCCATTCCTACATCATGACACCCCTTGGATTTCACAGGGCCTCCTCAAATGCCCAACTACTTAGTTTATTGATCATTCAACCCTCTTGAGAGACTTATTCTTATGTTATTGAGCTATTTGGTGGGCTTGTCACCAAAAGTGTTGTTGTTATGCACATTATTTTATTTTAGGGGCTCAATTATGCCAAATTAGCTAAATCGAACTCATTAGACATTGTATAAATATATGAGAGGTGACTCGTTCTCTCATTATCACTTGGATTGGGTTATTATCTCTCGTGAGATTTTCACTATACACTTTGGAGGACGAGTTTGGATCATATGGATGAATTTTGATGTTTGGTTATCTATCTTTATCTTGGAGCTTCGCTAATGACATATATTGATTATTGGATATACGCTTTAATACATGTAAGTGTTATTTTAATGCAATTATTGTTATTTACTTTGTCACATCAATGTTGCTGGGATTTTCGCTATACTAGGCTGAAATTTATTGCTTTTTCTTATGAAAAATTGTGATATTTTATAGTGATGCATCATGTCATGGGCCATTTATGATTGAGTGAATGTTCCTAGAGATGGTTTGGATTAAATACATTTTGATAATTTATCAAATATTGCAAGTCGAAGTATAAAGAGCTTGAAGCATATGTTCTCGTGCCCTAACACCATGCGAAGTTGTTTTAAGGGCCTCGTTGATTGAGTGAATCCATTCCAAATATTTAATTTCTCCTCGAGTCCATCTCTCAAAAAGGATAAGGAACTAATCCTCCATTGGTGATCCTTGTGAACACTTATTATTTTCACCTCCCTCTTTGCCAAGGCCTAATCTACATAGGTCACCTAGGGCATCAATTATATCACAATGTAGCCCTCCAAAAACTTCTATTTTTGGTCCACAACTGTTTTGAGGTTTTCTCTAGAGGCCCTCCAAATTTAAAGCAAATCCGACGGTGGGATCTTAAGATATAACAAGCCCTAGCTCAAGGACCATTTCTTGCCCTAATTTTCCCTTGGCTAGTGTCCTCATTAGGATCATTGAATTCAAAACTCAAAGAAATTTTGTCCTTTGATCCTCATCTCCTCCCTAATTAGGTCAAGACCGTCATTGGATGATCAACTCCATACCCTTGGCCTAATTTTAGGTCCGCTTGATCCCGTGTGGTCCCACAACCTATTGAAGCCAATTCCACAAAGATCACACAAAGATCATTTCTCCATAATAATTTCCAGGCCTAGGAATCATCTTTGCTAGATATATTCCCAAACCCTAGCCTTGAGAATCCTCTTAACCCTTCCTAGAAATCATATCACCTTGTTTCCCGAGCAAGAAATCCATATAATTGAGTCTCCCTTGTGAATAGGACTTAGGAATCACTCCTTGCCCTCTCGTTGTTCCATTCATCTAGTGATTCCCCTTTACTTGGTATCCTCCCATTGATGAAAGTCTGTAAAGAGCAAGGAGCTTTATCCTAGGTGACAGTGGGCTATTTCTCCATTATTTCCCTTGAGCTAGTAGTTTCTCTATAGGATTATGTCCTAAGACCCTTGCTAGTTTTTGCAGTAACAAGACTCAAACACTTGAAATTTGCTGGAAGATTTGTTATAAAAATATTCTACAATCTATCTAAGAAGGTCAAAAGTGGAGGTTTCTTGGCTGCACTTACAGGTACACTAAATGATGACAATGCTTGGATTATTGATAGTGGAGCCTCAAGGCATATGACATGCGAATGTGGAAAACTTCATACTCTATCAAAAAGATCATCATCACAAGCAGTGGATCTTGGAGACAAAAAAAAATTATATAATGAAGGGCCTTGGGATCTACATATTTGAATTTAGGAGGAGGAAAGCGACATCTCAACAACATTATCTATTTTCTAGGTTTGAAAAAGAATTCATTTTCCATTTCTTGTTTAGAAGATAAAGGAGATATAGTTTCTTTTATAGATGGTAAAGTTTTGGTTTGGGGAAAATATTCTAGTTTAGAAAAGGCAAGGATTATTGGAATTTGTGAAGGAATATTATATAGAGTTATAACACCATCCCCTTAAGCCCCTATTCATATGGAGATTAGTCCCATTGAAATTTGGCATAGAATATAAGGACATATTCATTACATGATAATAACCTCTCTAAGTCATATGGTGAAGGGAATCCTCAACATCAAAGAAGACCATGAAGGAGTATGCAAGGGATGTGCCTTGGTAAATAATACTATGAAACCTTTACAAGCTGTGACACAAGGTCTAAAGAGATATTAGATCTCATTCATTCAGATGTATGTGGGCCAATGTCTAATAAATCTCTCGGCGGCCATCTTTACTATGTGACCTTCATTGATGATCACTCTAGAAAGACATGGCTCTATATTCTCAAGTCAAAGGACGAAGTATTTGAAAATTTCAAGGAATTCATATCCAAAGTTGAGACCTTGACTAAAAGAAATATAAAAACTCTCAGGTCTGATAATGGAGGTGAATACACTTCAAAATAAGTTATAGCATATTGCAAAGAAGTAAGTATTTTTATGGAGCTCACTGTTCCCTAAAACCATGAACATAATGGAGTAGCAAAAAGGAAGAGTAAAACCATTTTGGAATGCATAAGGATTATGATATTTGATCAAGGCCTAACAAAATTTCTATGGGGAGAAGCAACCATGACAACAATATACATAAAAAATAGAAGTCCTCATAGAATCCTTGATAATATGACACCAGTAGAAGCATTCTCAATAAATAAGCCATGTGTATACCATCTTCGAATCTTTGGATGTCCTAAATGTGCATCAACATTTAGGACATACATATACCCTAATACCTATTTGCATCAATTTCTCAACACACTGTAGGGCCACAATTCTAGGTTTGAAAATATTTTGAGGAAGTATAACCAGTGTTGACTTTGAATTTTGCAGGAGGGTTTGAAATGGAATCTTTGTGGAATTTTTGTATTGGTCTTGGATATTCCTCATTTTGATATGCTTCTAGAAGAGAATGATTATTGGGTTTTTCCCTAGCCCCTGGCTTAATTTTTGGTGTCCCTGTCTCATTGTGATCTTTATGTTTTGAAAATTTGTATAATTGTTTGATGAAGAAGACATAAGAAGTAATAATACAACATCTAATATTCACAAGTAATTATCAAGAAGAGGAATCAACCATTAAACTACACTACACTTGGTTTTTTAGTTACATGGTATGAGGGCTAAGGTGAAGGAAGGAAGCTTTAAGATCACAAATTGTTGGCACTCTTGATTGAAGACATATTTGTAGCAAATTTTTTTTTTTCTCTCTCTCTCTTCCAATGACAAAGTACATGAAAGAAGGTCTCAAGGCTCTAAGGATTCACCTTGAAGCCATCAAATGTTATATCACTAATTTTGTTTCAAAACTATCCAAGGAAGTCAAGAATGAAAGTTTCTACTCTTCTCTCACAGGTTCAATTACAGATGAAAACACATGGGTAATCTATAGTGGATATTCAAGGCACATGACATGAGAATGTGGATATCTCAACACTTTATCAAAAGGAATCTCTTCTCACAAGGTCAAACTTGGAGGCAAAAATAACTATCCAGTTAAAGGAATTGGATCTACCTCCATCGAGCTAGAATATGGTGGGAACATTCATCTCAACAACATCCTCTATATTCTCGGTTTGAAAAATAATTTAATTTATATTTCTTGTTTAGAATAAAAAGGAGATGTAATAATACTTATTGATGGAAAGGTGGTTGTTTTGGCTAAGGGATCTAGTACAAATAGTGCTAAAATAACTGGGATTTGTGAGGGGAGGTTGTATAGACTTCTAAATCCTCCTTAAGCTTAAGTACACATTGCAATTAATCCATGTGAATTGTGGCATAGAATATATGGCCATCTCCATTACATGATATTTCCATCCTTGAGTCAAATGGGTACATGTATGCCACAATTTAAAGAATAACATGGAGTGTGTAAAGGGTGTGCTCTTGGAAAAAATGTGAAAAATCCATTTCCTAGTAGTGACTCAAGATCCAAGCAAATATTGGATCTAATCCATTTGAATTTATGTGACCCAATTTCTGAAAAATCACTTGGTGGTCATCTATACTATGTAACATTTATTGATGACTACTCTAGAAAGACTTGTATCTATTTCTTGAATTCTAAAGATGATGTGTTCAACAAGTTTCAAGAGTTTAAATTCAAAGTTGAAAGTATGAAAGAAAAGAAGATCAAGACCTTAAGATATGATAATGGAAGTGAATATACATATAAAGACTTGTATCCTTTTTCAAACAAGGTTGGATTAAGAGGGAGTTGATAGTTCCCTATAATCTCAAACGGAATGGTGTGGCATAAAGGAAGAATTGATCTATCCAATGTAAGAGCCATGATACATGATAGATATCTTCCCAAGTTCCTATGGGGAGAAGCCTCCATGACCACAACATACATTCAAAATATAAGCCTTCACAAAATTTTTGATGACATAATTCCGAAAGAAGATTTTACTGGAAATAAGCCTAATGTTGATCACCTCAGAATATTTGGATGCCCATTCTACATTCATATAACCAAGGACAAGAGAAATAAGTTGGGTCCTGCATGCATGAAAGGAATTTTTGTTGGCTATAGCAATTCATCTAAAGCATACAAAATCTACATCAAAGAACAATGTCGTATTGAATTAAGAAAATATGTCACATTTGATGAAAGCATTTGATACAAGAAGTCCAAAGATATCCCCATTGACACTGATGAAGAAGGATTTGTATTTCCTATTTAAGATAGTCCAAGACAAATCAATTCTCTAGAACCAACAATTGATCATGATGAAGAACCAAAAGGACCAAGTGAACTTATAAAACTTGTCATAATTCTTGAAACTAGAAAGAGACTTGCTTGGCTTAGAACAAATTTGCAAGAAGATGAAGTGTTGAAGTTTCTAAGTTTACTTAGTTATAAACCCTCCATGAACTCTATCTGATTTATTCCTACCTACTTTTTATTTTTTCCTTAACAAGTTATTTACAATGTAAATACTGAAAATAAACACCAATGCATGCTCAACATATTACATATCAACAACTAAAAGAAACAAGAACAAACACACCATATGACACCATTATCTTTGGGCTAATTTCATCGGAAAAACCCAATGTGGGAAAACTGGTGCAACTATCTGAGGGTTTTCTTATTAAGAAATATCAGAGTTCAACCTGGGTGCCAAAACTGGCCTACCCAACAGATAATTTCCTTGGCAGTAATACTCTCAGTTTCTGACAAATTTACTAGCTAAAACCCTCGATAAACCTTCTGGTAGCTACTTAACACCAATCTACCTCTAAAACCCTGACGTCTTCCCAATCTAGAATGTGTCAACCTCTCCTAGCCCAGCGTTGGCCCTGCGTCAGCCCAAGGTGGGCCTGCATCAACTCTCTAAGCCTCTGTGTCAGCTATGCTAGCCATTCTAGTGCTCTGCGTAGCACTTAGCTGCCTCTGCATGGCCCTGCTTGAGCACTGGCTACTCCTGCATCCCTCTCTCTGGCTGCTCTGCTACTCTCTGGCACTATATCTGCCTCTCTATCTCTCTGTACTCAATACCCCTCAGCTGCTCTCCCGATCACTGATTCTATCTCTCTTAGCAAACCTTGCTCTAGAGAATAGAATGATTGATCACTCTGGTGTCTTCTCTAAGTGACCTTCAAGCCTCATCTTATACTTTTCCTGTTGACATCTCAACGGCCAAAATTAAGTCCCTAATCAATGGCTAAGGTTAGATTTGGCTTGATCCATGTCTTTGGACCACTCTAACACAGATTCATATTAATACACATTAATATTTTATATTCCTTAAGTTTAGATTTAGGGACTCCATTAAAAATATTAATTATTTTAATATCTCCTGATCTATTTAGAATCTACCCAAGCCCTTTTTGGGTATTAGATATCTCATGTGCCCCAACCTCTTCACAAATTTCGTGGCTAGAGCACATCCAATGCTACCGCAAATCAACACCCCCTCCTAGTGAGGACTGTGCTCTAGCAATACTCCTCACTCAGTACTACTCTGATCATCCGACATCGGTACCTGTGCTGATGCTAGGCCTTCCTGCCCAACATCCTGTACATTGTTTCCTCTTGTACTTCTTCCCATGGTTCTACCACTGCTACTATTACATCTGTACGACAACTTCCTCTGCATCCGTGTTGCTGCTGGTCCTTTCTCCCAGAACTACATCCGCACTGCACATCCCCTCATCATGTTGCATCGTGCCGCTCACTACTACACTGCAACTCAGTTACTGAGAAGTAAGTAATTGATCTCCCAAATGACCTCCTTGTTGGGCTAGAGACACCCACTAATGCTGAAGCTACCTCTGTGGCTGACAAGTGCTCCCTCTCTGACCTCTGCGCTACTATAACAAATCTCTTGCATCTCGCACTGTTTCACACCTCTCTATGTTGTCCTACACTGGTGCAACACTCCTGTGCCTCTCACATTGCTATATCCTTCTAGCCTTGCGCTGTCTCAAGACTCCTGCACTGTAGCTCTTTCTGCCGCCCCATTTGCATCTGTCTCTACGCACCCAGCCAATCCTGCTACTCCTCGTTAGGGCTCCCATAGCAAGGTCTAATCCAAGAGGTTGGGTACCTCAAGGATCTTTCCCTAATCGTTTGTAGTCCTCCTGACTACAGCTCGATGTCTCCCCATTTCATCTCAAGTGGTGTGTGTGCACTCATGGCACAATCATCGTCTGTCAAAACTTCCTTCTTTGCTCGTGCTAGCACTACCTTAGTATCGGAAGACTCTCCCTTACTCTTCTTCCTCGGATAGTGGGTCGCATAATGACCCAGCTCCCCACAGTGGAAGTAATTGATCTTGGAGATATCTTTCTTCTTTCACTTCTCCTAATTTCCCTCAGATGCTAGGGCCACATCCTCCTCCTCCTGCTTGACCTTGATCCCTTTGCTATTGCTACCTATCTTCAGTTGTTGCCTAATCTCTTCCCAAGGTGGGAGAGTCCCTCTGCCCAAGATACTTTGGACAAATACTTCCCAATCTTCCGAGATAGCATTCAAGGTTGTCCTCACCATGAGCTCCTGATTTGATGTTGCTTCTATAGCAGTGAACTAGTCTCGGATATCATTCAGTCCTCTGAGGAATGTGTCAATCGATTGATCCTTCTTCATATGATACGATCTCTTCTATTTCTCTAGCAACATTCTTCTCTACATATAAGTATGATGGTACAACTTCTTGAGAGCCTCCCACATCTGAAATGTCATTTCCTTCTCGGCTATATGTGGTACCACATGATCCTTGACTCTGTCAAGGATAATGCACTTGGCCCTCGCCATTGCCTCCTCGTACTTGTCATTATCACTGGGGTCGATTGGGACATCTATTACCTTCAAGGAAAAGTTATTAACACAATTCCTGTCAAGCAATGATAAGATTTTGGCCTTCCAGACTGCGAAGTTCGATGCTCCATCCAGTCTATCCTGGTCTCTTACCCCATGTAGTTCCATGATGCTCCTTTACTTCCCTCCTGGAAGTTCTCTGTTTGACTCCTCTGAGTATTTACTTCCCTTCCGGAAGTTCTCTTCTAGACTCCCTCTGGGTCCTGATTTCCCTCCTAGAAATCCTTTTGTCGCTTGTCAATATGACCCCTACTATGATCAAATTGTGCAACTGCACTGCTACTCCAGGTTCCTCGGCTGGAAATCCTCGATAACAACTCCTTTGACCTTGCTCTGCCAGGTATTGTTCTGACTATAGTACCTCACTAGCTCAACTCTGCAATATTTCTGCAGCCTTCTAGACCCCAACGACTACCTCTCTGTGAATTGCGTCCACTCCTCTCTACCTCACGTTGGCCTTGCGTGACCCTGGATGGGTCCATAACATCCCTAGGAAGCCTTGTGTCAGCCCTCTGACCCTGTGCATCAGCAATTATGGCCTCTCTAAGGACTGTGTAGCTTCTGGCTTCCTTTGTGTGACCTTGGTTGGCTTCACGTCACACTCCTTGGCTTCTGTGCTGCTAGAAACAACTTCTGTCACCTCGGGACAATTATTCTCTAATGCTATTGCTCCACTCGACTGATGCCTTTTAGTCCTCCTATGATCTACAACCATGCTCTAATACCATGTTGGAGTTTCTAAGTTTACATAGTTAGAAACCTCCATGCACTCTATTTGATTTATTCCTACCTACTTGTTATTTTTTCCTTAACAAGTTATTTACAATGTAAATACTAAAAATAAACACCAATGCATGCTCAACATATTGCAGATTAGCAACTAAAAGAAACAAGAACAAACACGCCATATGACATCATTTTTTTTGGACTAATGTCCCTGGAAAAACCCAATGTGGGAAAACCGGTGCAGCTATCTAAGGGTTTTCTTATTAAGAAATATCAGAGTACAGTATGGGTGCTGAAACTGGCCTACCCAACAAAGAATTTCCTTGGCCGTAATACCTCTTAGTTTTTGAAAAATATACTAGCTGGAACCCTAGATAAACCTTCTGCCAGCTACTTAACACCAATCTACCTTTGAAACCCCAACGTCTGCCCAATTTGGATTGCGTCAGATTATCCTAGCCTAGCGTTGGCCCTGCGTCAGCTATCTTAGCCTACGTCAGTCTGAGGGGGCCTTGCATCAACTCTCTAAGCCTTTGCATCAGCTACGCTGGCCCTTCTGGTGCTCTGCGCAACACTTAGTTGCCTCTGCGTGGCCCTGTGTGAGCACTAGATGCTCATGCGTCTCTTTCTCTGGCTACTCTGCTACTCTCTGGAACTATCTCTTCCTCTCTATCTCTCTATACTCAATGCCCCTCAGTTGCTCTCCCGATCACTGATCCTATCTCTGTTAGCAAACCCCGCTCTAGAGAATAGGATGACTGATCACTCTGGTGTCTTCTCCAAGTGACCCTCAAGCCTCCTCTTATACTTTTCCTGTTGAAATCTCAATGGTCAAGATTAAGTACCTAATCAACAACTAAGAATAGATCTGGCTTGATCCATGTCTTTTGGAGCACTCTAACATAGATTCATATTAATACACATAAAGATTTTATTTTCCCTAAGTTTAGACTTAGGGACTCCATTAAAAATATTAATTATTTTAATAACTCATGACATGTTTAGAATCTTCCTGAACCCTTTCTGGGTATTGGATATCTCATGTGCCCCAACCCCTCCACCAAATTTCATGGCTAGAGCACATCTGATGCTACCCCAAAGCAACATGAAGGACATGTAACCCCAAGAGGAACATTCATAGAAAGAAAGAGGCACAAAATGTACTCTAGTTATGCAACATATATGAGCAAACTCATTGAATCCGAACCTTCTACTTATGAAAGCACTACTGAACAAAAAGTATGGAAGAATGAGATGATGGAAGAATACCAATCAATAATGAAGAATGATGTTTGGGAAATCATTCCTAGACCAAAGAATAAATTTTTTGTGACTTCCAAGTGGGTTTATAAGATTAAGCATGCATTTGATGGGAGCATCGACAAATATAAATAAATATTTTTGGCTAGAGGATTCTCTCAATAAGAGGGAATTGATTGTCATGAATTTTTTTCTCCTACAACTAGATACACAAAAATTAGAACTATTATCATTATTGTGGCTTTTATGGGATGGAATACACATCAGATGGACATGAATATCACATTTCTCAATGACAGTATTGATGAAAAAGTCTACATTGAATGCGAGGCCCCTATAATACTAGCAATTCCCCCATTACTATTGTCATTGTATCTTTTATTTTTATTATTGTGCCCCTATTTTCCCCATATTATTATTAGTATGCCCCATAGAAACCTACCATTGTTATTTTTGTGCCCTAATGTTATTACTGTTATGTCGACTTGATTATATTGTAACCCCTTAGACTCCTATATATAGAAGGGAGGTTTAGTCATTTTTATCATCTAAGAATTTTTAATTTGTGTAATGTAAAGGAGGTTTCCCCCTCAAAGAGGCTTATTTTAAGGCGTTGATCTATCTTTTCTATCTTTTTGTGAGTTGGTTTCATAACATTTGGTATCAGAGCTTTGGATTCTAGGGTTTCGCTGCTCCAAGCAGGTCATTGTGGAATTTTCTCTATAACTTTATTTATATGACATTTCAGAAGCTAAAAAAAAAACCCATTTGAGACGAAATCATTCTGAACTTCGGGTCCGAATTTCAGACCTTGTGTTGCTATATTTGTAAAGCTATGATTTGAGGAAGTTAGGGTTTTTGCAGACTCCCGGATTACATTCCAAACAAGTGACCTGGGGAAAATCATCATAACTTGTTTTTTGAGCATCAGATTGAAATTTCGTAAAAAGTTTCAAAAAGAGGACGGTCTGTAGCGTTCTATGTATCAGTTTCAAGTACTAAGGTCGAAACAGTGACATGTGGCACGTCATACAAGTTCGCTCTACTAAACTAGTCTATAATCAGGTCACCATGGGATATTTGGTATAACTCTTCCTTGGAGAATCCAATATTGATTAGACTTGTGGGGTTAGAAAGAGGACTCAAAGGGATACCACAAGAAAAGATTTTATATATTCAAGATTGGAAGTTACAGAGATACAACAGATTCAATATCGAGCTATTACAAAGTAAAAAAAAGGTGTGTAGTTTGTTTTTAATTTTGCATGAGATTGGTTTGAAAAATTAGATTAAAGGAATTCAAAGGGAATAGTGAAGAATTATTAGCATTAATTAATGCCCAAAGAAAGAAAATTGAAACACCTAGTAAGCAACCTGAAATCTCTAGCATGACTCGTGAAGAAGAGAAGAAATGCAACATGATATATCAAAATTACAAGACCAAGTACAACAAATTTCACTCTCACTAAAGGTAAATGAAGCCAAGATGAATGGCGTGGAAGCTAATATGAATGGCATGCAAGTTAAGATGAAAGGAATGGAAGCTAATATGGATGGCATGGAATCTAAGATGAATGGCATTGACGCTAAGATGGAAGCTAAGATGAATGGCATGGACGATAAGATGGAAGAATTGAAGATAAATTTGAATAAGTTGCTTCAAGAAATGGTCACTAACGGTGAAATGGTAGTAAAGGGAACTCATGATGAGAACAAAAGAAATATTAATCATGATTTCGTAGAATCTAATGTTGGATTGAAGACCCACCATGTTCCAAAAATTGATATGAGGAAGTTTGATGGAAAGGATCCCAGAACATGGATACTATAGATGGAGCAATTTTTCGATCTCCATAATGTGCAAAACACACAAAAGGTACATATTGCAACTTTATACTTGGAACCAAATCAGTTTGTATGCTATCGATGGCTTTGCTCTTGTAAAAAAATTGTCACTTGGGTAATTTTTACGGAAGAAATGATAGCACATTATGAGGATACAAAAAACAACACCTTTTTTTAGCCAGTTGATAAATCTCAAACAAAAGGGTTCAATGATGGAGCACATTGAGGACTTCCAAAAATTGAGCATAAGGGTAAAATATATTCCATAGGAGCATAGGATTGATGTGTTCATAGGGTCTTTAAAGGAGAATATCCAACATGAGGTTCGCCTTTGGGAACCTGATTCATTGGAGAAGGCATTTAGGTTAGAAAAAAAAATGGAAAGCAAAATTATGGAAACCAGGAAGCATACCACTCACATCTATAAAGATAGAAGTGTTGTTGCCGCTAGTCTTCCACAACCTATAAGGT
>APFE030341551.1:0-10542 GCA_000404065.3 Pinus taeda | reverse complement strand
CAATCACTAGAAGGGAATGTTAGGATTTGGTTTAGAAAACTAGTAGCTGATTCTATTCGATTTTGGAACGAATTAACTACCATATTAAAGAACCAGTGGGGGGTTAAGAAAGATCATGTTTACTTTCTCACATAATTTGAATAATTGAAAAGAAACCATGGTGATCTCGTGGTAGATTTCATAAAAAGATTCAATAAACTTTATCATAAGATTCCACCTGACTGTAAACCACCAGTAGCAACAGAAAAAGTTAGATTTTCTAAATCATTTGAAGATGATTTTTCAGTTATGCTTAGGGAAAGGACATCTCATACCCTAGAATACATGCAAACAAATGCTATAGAAGCTGAAGCTAATAGGTTAGCATCAGATAAACTTAAAGCTAAGGAAGAAAAATATGAGAGGAAAATGAAAGCCAAGGAAGAAGGTTCTTCCTAAAAAACTAAAAATGAAGATGAAAATATAGATGAAATCACTTCATTACTTGTAAACCTTTCAAATATAATTTCAAAAATAGAAGCTCAGCCTAGAACAATTCAACATACTGTGATAGAACACAAAATCAATTTAGGAGAGCTCCCCAAACCCAAATCTTACAAAGACCAAATACTAATCAACAAATTCAACCTCCATTGATGATTGATGATAAAAAACTTGAAGAAACTAGCCCTTTGATTACTGAGGATATTAATAATCTTGATTATTCATCTGTACAAAATTTTATTGTCTTTTTTCCTTTAAATCAGTCTTCTCAACAAGATCAAGAAGACTCGCAAGTTTCAAAGTATCAGGCCTTTTATGAGTTTTTAATTGCATAATTGAATAGGAGATATGACTTATGACCTAGTTTAGGGCCTGATAGAACTCCCAAAATTCCCATTGTAAATGAACCACAAATCAAATCTACTGAATCTCAAACAACAACATTTCAACCACTGAATTAGTCAATTGAAACAACTTGAATTGATAAAACTGCTTTAATCACTTTCAACGTTGAAAAATAATTAGAAAGAGTTAAAATACCCATTCCTTTATCTAAAATTTCAAAGAATCCATGATATAACAATCAAGTTTTTAAATGGATCTAGTCATCCAGTGTTGATGCTGAAGGAAATGTAATAAGTTTACAAGATGAAAAACCTTCAGTAATCTTTGGTCCCAACTTAGATATGATTGATGAAAATGTACCACCTTTCTATGTAACTCTAAAATTTCATGATTTCTTATTATATAACTGCATGTTAGATTTTGGAGCCTCCCATAATCTGATGCCAAAGGAAATCATGGACCAACTTCAAATAGAGGTTACCTGGACTTATCACGATCTATATAATTTTGACTCCAAGAAAGTACCCTGCCTTGGACTTATAAAGGATCTAGTGGTTACTTTAGCTCAAATCCCTGTTAAGAGTGTGGTATTATTAGACATTGTAGTCACTAATATCCCTCGTAAATTTGGCATGTTATTATCAAGATCATGTTGTTCCAAATTAGGAGGAAGTCTTCAAATGGAGATGTCATATGCTACCATTCCTATATATGGAGGTGAGCATCTCAGATTATACAAAGAAGTAAGATTCATGAATACTATTTGCAAATCGGATCAAGCAAGGAATCATCCCATTTATGCAGTAGATCAAGACTTTGGATGTTTTGAATTATCATCAAATAACTTACAAAACACTCATCTTAGCATTGAAAACATTGTAGAGAAACCAAATACCGTTAAGACTAATATTCGGAGATTATACTTTGATTGTTATTGCTCAAAGGAAGGAGCTGGAGTTGGTATTGTATCAGTTTCACAAGATAAGAGAATATAACTCGATCTTATATCTTGAACTTGATGTGACAAATAATGTAGCAAAGTATGAAGTCTTCCTTCTAGGATTGGAATTAGCCAAAATCCTTAAAGTTCAAAATCTAAGTGTATTCAGTGACTCAGAGCTCATTAGTAAACAAGTTGGAGCTCATTGTGACTTAGATCTTATAGAAATGAGGTATGGGATTCAGTGGATAATTTCTTTCAAGAATTCAACGTCATTGCTATTCAAAGGGATGATAATATTCATGCAGTTTCTTTAGCTGTTTCAGCTAGTTCTTTTAAAATTCCTATTCAAATGCTTGTTCAATATCAAATTCAAGTTAACTATAGGCCATCAATTCCTCACAATCTTAAACATTGGAAAATATTTGATGACGATGATCAGTTGAAATATTTTTTGCAAGTAATTGATGAATTTTTAGCCTTACAAATTGAAGAAGAACAACTAGACAATAATGAGTCAAATAAGGAAAATTCAAACTTCACATTTTGACTCAAGAATTGGTGATCATAGTACTATTTAGTTATTTAACAATTTCATTCCTAAGGGCTTGGTCCCTATTGAAAAGATGTTTGAACATATTGATGTTCCTAAAAATCCATTATCAAATTCATCTAAAGAAGATATAGAAGAATGTAATATTGGAGCTTTAGAAGAAATCATAAATATTAAAATCTCTGCATCCTTGCCAATAAAAGTGAAAGATAAATATGTATCTCTCCTTAAAGCTTATAAAGATGTTTTTGCTTGGTCTTATAGTGATTTGAAGACATATGATACAACTCTCATTGAGCATAAAATCCATTTAAAACTAGAAGCTAAACCTTTTAAGCAAAAGTTAAGGAGAATTAAGCCTGTCCTTCTTCCTACCATTGAAAAATACCTTAAAAATCTACTGGATGCCAAGATCATAGTTCCATTGAGATACTCTGTTTTGTTAGCTAATTTAGTTCTAGTAAGAAATAAAAATGGTGAAATTAGATTGTGTGTAGATTTTAGGAACTTGAATAAATCATTTTTGAAGGATAATTATCCATTTCCCAAGATGGACCAATTGTTTCAAAAAGTTTCAGGTGCTAATAGAATTTCTATGTTAGATGGTTTTTTGGATACAATCAGATCATGGTGAGCCCAAAAGATAGAGAAAATACAACATTCACAACTCCATGGGGTACATTTATGTATGGAAGGATTCCTTTCAGATTAACCAATGCTAGAGCTACCTTTCAAAGAGCTATGGATTTAGAATTTGTTGGTAAGAAAAATAAATTTGTTGTCATTTATCTTGATGATTTGACTATTTTTTCTAGTTTTGATAAAAAACATTTAAAGCACTTGAGGAAAGTTTTTGACAGGTGTAGGAAGTTTGGGATTTCCCTTAATCACAAAAAGTGTTTGTTTACAATCAAAGAAGGAAAATTGCTTGGCCATATTATTTCTAAGGAAGGGGTTGTCATTGATGCTAAAAGAGTTTCAACTATCCAAGCACTTTCATTACCAAGGAATAAGAAGGCAATTCAGGGTTTTCTTGGCAAAATCAAAATTTTAAGAAGATGTATACCTAATTATGCTAAAATAGTTAAGGATGTCATTGATTTATTGAGAAAAGATCATGAAGTTAAATGGAAAATTCCAACAAGATATGCATTTGACCAAATTAAAAAATCCATTTTAGAAGCCCCAATACTGGCTAGTGCAAATTATTATGAACCATTTAACATCTTTTCCTTTTCATCTAAAACTACCTTAGCTGCCGTTCTTTTGTAAAAGAAAAAGGATGGAGATGACCAACCTATTGCCTTTTTCAGTAAATTTATGAGAGATGCTGAACTCAAATATGATATTATTGAAAAAAGACCTATTCCTTAGTTTAAGCACGGAAATATTTTAGAGTCTATGTCCTTCACTCTTCCATTATTGCTATGTTCCCAATAGTGCTGTTAAAACTGTGTTAACATAACCTGATACTGATGGAAGAAGAGGAATATGGATTACTAAGATATTGAAATTTGATCTCAACATCAAAATTACAAAGTTAGTAAAGGGTCAAGGCTTGGCTAAAATCTTAGCTGAGTCAAATTGTAAAATCTTGGGAATAAATTATGTTTTTGAAACTTCAGCAGAGAAGAATCCACAAGAAACTTCTCAAACTACATGAGAGAAGAATCCACAAGAACCTTCATCTTCAGCAGAGAAGAATCCATAAGAACCTTCTCAGACTTCAACACAGAAGAATCCACAAGAACCTTCATCTTCTATCCAATCAACTCCAATTCATATTGATGAGAAATTTTTGGTATCTGAATGGTACATTGATATTGTGCATTTTCTTAGAGATTTTGAGTGTCCATTTGAATTTACAAAGAATCAATGTAAAATGCTAAAGTTGAAGTCCATAAAATATTGTATTATCAATGCAAATCTGTATTGGAAGGACCCTCTCAACATCCTTTTACTTTGCTTAACAGAAAGTGAGACAAAATGAATTATTGATCAATTTCATGCAGGTATTTGTGGAGGACACTATGCTTGGAGAGCTACAACATATAAGATTTTAAGAGAAGGATTTTATTGGCCCACATTATTTGCAAAAGAAGGAGCAAAGGTTAGAAGTTGTACCCAATGCCAAATGTTTGCTGGAAAGGAGAGATTAGCAACACTTCCTCTAGTTCCAGTACTAGTTCAAGACCCTTTCCTACAATGGGGATTGGATTTCATTGGGGAAATTCATCCACCATCAAGTAGCCAACATAGATGGATATTGATGGCCAGAAAATATTTTACCAAATGGGTAGAGGCGATTCCAGTTAGAAATGGAACTGACACTGTAGTTACTAAATTTATTGAAGAGAATATACTATCTAGGTTTGGATGCCCTCAACAGATAGTTACAGACAATGCAACAACATTCAATAGTGTAAAGATGATTGAATTTTGTCAGAAATACCAAATTTTGTTGCATCATTCTACCCCTTACCATCCACAAGGAAATGGACTGGCATGGTCCTCAAACAAGAGCCTGGTTAAAGTCATTAAGAAAACATTGGAGGACCACATAAGGAGTTGGGACAACCATCTCATATATGCAGTTTGGGGAAACATAATCTCTCCAAAGAGGTCAATAGGTAAATATCCATTTTAGCTTTTTTATGGTAAGGAAGCCATATTTCCTACTCATCTAGCTTTTCCTATCAAGAGGTTTTTACAAGAAGAAAATGAAGAATCTGTTAATTTTTCTAGGAGAATCAATCAGGTTATAGAACTTAATGAAAGTAGAGATGAAGTTCATTACAAGCTTCAGAAATATCAGAACAAAATGAATTTTTTTTTGATAGAAAGGCTAGAGAAAGAGATTTTAAAGAAGCAACTTTAGTGTTAAGATGGGATACAAGAAGGGAAGATAAAGGAAAACATGGAAAGTTTTATAATATCTGGTTTGGAGCTTTTAGCATTTCAGAGGTTAAAGGCAATAATACTTTTATCTTGCAGAACTTGGAAGGACAATATTCCTTATTTCCTGTCAACGGGAAATATTTGAAGCATTATATCGAATATTGAGATACCTTCATTCATTCATCATTTGTACATCAATGGATTGTTTTAATTTTTACATACAGTGTGTAATTGTTTTCAACAGAGACCCCATTATCTCAAGGAGAAGGCACTGGATTTGCAAGTTCTCCATATCTTGCAGGAGGACACAGTGCCCAACTGGAGCTGATGCTGTAACATAAATAGTTTAGATAAGTTAGATATTTATAAAGGAGGATATGAAAAAATGAAAAAGACAAAAAATAGAATAAAATAATGAAAATATGTAAATTTGTGAAAAATATGAAAAGAAGCCCCATCAAAAGAAAAATAAGTGCACATGTGAGAAATCTTAAATGCCACTTGAAATAAATCATGTTTGAATCATATAGTAAAACCATCATCAAACATGTTTAAATTTATTTTTCAGGATTAGAAAATAATTCAACCAAACTGTTTAATCTTGGTTGAAATTAGAAGAAAGGATGGATTAGAGGAAAAAGTGACCTAAGCATTTAATCTTGGTCAGTTATATATTTGTAATAGAATAGGGTTAGGATTTTCTTGAGAAAATAAAATGCATGATCAAATGCACCTTTAGATTGTATTTATGCTTTGATATATTTCTTTAGTTGAAAAATAAACTAATAATGTCATTTAAACATGATTAGCGCTATGTAATAAGCTTTAAACTTGAGTTTAATTTTTGTTAGGAAATGATTTGGTATCTTGTCGTTTTGTGATATCCAAAGTGCACTTATCGACAACATTTATTTTCCCTGCCCAGAACAATGACGGGGAAACCAATTCACACCCCTCCCCCCCTCCTATTTCACGTTAACATCAAGGGGGTCCAAAAACCGGTATTTCTTTTCACGGGTTCCACACACAATGGCACTCTATTGTGAGTGTGCACCCCCCTTGTCCTAAACTACTTACCATCGCCCCCCCTCCAAAATCCACTATTTCTCCTCTGCTCATGCCAACGGTTAACACATCACTTCCCATGCATTTCCTTCGCCTATCATATTCCGCTACATGTCCATCTCTTACCCATTGCTACAATCCCATTATCATTCTCCCATTACACTTCTATCCGTTACCAGGCTCTCATTACCCATTAATTCTCCTAAATCCCGTTTGGTAACGATTCCATCCTAACAGTAATCGATCAAGGCCTATAAAAACACTTTGACACATTTCGCGTGACGCCCCTAGCTACTCTGATCACTGTCCTAAATTTGCAGGTAATTTTTAGAGTTTCCTCACTCCTGCTATGAGGACCTATCAAATTTCGACAATACAGAGCCCAAACACCCTTGACATTGGTTTATTTGTCTATTCAGGTACCTGTTAAAGCCAAATTCTGTCCTCTGACATTCTTTCTCTTTCAAATTCCACAATCATAGTACCAAAGGGAAAAGCCTAGTCTTCTAGCAGTAAATAAAAAACCGATGACAACCCTAAGACTTATGCTATTCTAGAATTAGATCATATGCCCTTAGTTGACCAATACTTTAATATTGCTAACACTAAGTGTGAATTCGACTTGTTCGAATTACATCACTAGTTAAAGAAAAATTATCTTGATCAGCAGAATGAAATTAACCTTTGAGAATCATTATTTCCTATGTTTATCTTTCCTCAGACCCACTATTTCGCCAATATGGTCATGTGGTGTCAAGCTAGGTGTAATCCACTACAAATAACCATTGTGGCTCAAAATGGAGACATTTTGGTCTCCATTACACCAAAAACCATAAACCAGATGTTGCTGATTCCTCAGAATGACTCCCTTAGCAATTTTTCTGTAGCTTTTCTAATGGACCTATATCATAAGTTAACCTTTCTTGAGAGAGCTCAAATTTTTGAGATTTTCTCCTAGAAGACTTTCAACTTCCTAAGAAAAACCCCCTTACCCAGCTTCCATGTTCCCTGAAAAAGCCAAGCAGATAATTGCCCTAGTTTCTTGCCTCTTAGGGTATCCATCAGACCATTGGGTAAATGAGCCTATCTTAGGCTTTCTATCCATTTTATCCACTGAGCACAAGCCAACATTCATGTATAATTTTAGCCAATTTTTGGCTAACAATATGCATGTACATATGATGAAATTACTACTGAAGGCATATTCAATTATGCATCTATACTAGTCTACATGTTTCTTTTTCAGCAGGGAGACAAGTTTCCAATAATCCTATATAGGCAAGATGATCAGGGCATCAATCAAGTAGTGACACAGTGGACCTCATTAGTAAGAAGAAACTCAATTGAGTTTAGGTTTGTAGAATTCATTGACAGTTTTGTTCATACAGTTGCAGGGATTCTTAGCAGTTAGGATGAGCCTAGGATTAGTGTAGAAATCAAAAGGGTTTTACACTTGAGTGAGCATACAAAGACTGGAGACTGGTAGTTATACCAGAATTACATAGAAATAAGAGTATATCTATGTGAGCTAGCTCCATACAAGTTGCCAAAGTATGTTCCAATGAGAATTTTCTCTCTGGAATATATAATACAGATGATAAACATGGATGAAATCCACTTTGTTATAGGGAAAAGGAAATCACAATTCAGGATCAAAACTCAAATAGGAAAATTCATATGCAATACCAGAATAGTAGGTGATGAAGCAGATTCAATCCTCAAGAAATTCATGTTGATTTTGGGTAGCATAGGATGTAATATAGCAATGTAAATTGGTGGAGAGTCTCAAGTACACTAGATCTACAAGACCCAGAAATTGTTTGGGTAGATTCTACCCGGTTTGGGAGATATTAAAATAATTAATAGTTTTAATGGAGTTCCTAAGTCTAAACTTAGGAAAAATAAAATATTAATGGGTATTAATATAAACCGGGTTAGAAGGTTCCAAAATACATGGATCAAGCCAAATCTAGTCTTAGCCGTTGATTAGAGAAGTTGAAGGACCAACAGGAAAAGTATAAGAAGAGGCTTAAGGGTCAGTTGGAGAATACACTAGAGTGATCAGTTATTCGATTGACTAGAGAAGGGTTGCTAAGTAAAGTCAAATTAGTGATCAACAACGAGGGGTAGTGAGTACTGGATAGAGAGGCAAATATAGTGCCGAGAGACCAGTGCAGAGGCAGAGAGGTAGACGCAGAAGCCGAAGTAGGCCACGTAGAGCATAACAGAGGCAACACAGAGGCCAGAGAGCCTGTGTCATCCATGCAGAAGGAAGCATGAGTGATGCAGAGGGTCCTAGAGGTTGCATAATGCCTTAGAGGGTTTTGAGGCTGACGGAGAGGCCAGGAGGGCTGACCCAGTGCTTCAGTGTTGCTGGAGAGGGTTTCATGGGGCATATTTTTTGAATATCTGCTTCTGAATAGAGAGGTATTATTGCCGATTATTTTTCTCTGTCAGGTGAGCTAGTTTGGCACCCATTTATACTCAAGGATATACTGCATAATAAAATAACCCTCAGAATTGTTGCACCAGTTTTCCCACCTTGGGTTTTTCCGGGGACGAATTGTCCAAAAATTAAAAGTGTCACTTGTGTGTTTTCTATTTCTTTCAGTTGTTGATCTGTAGATGGTTGGGACTGTATTGTGTTTATTTTGATGTTTATCTGTTTAAATAACTTGTTTGTAATTAACAAGTAGGAGAAATAAACCAAAAGAATACAGATAAAATTTCCAACATATGGACTTAGAAATTTCAACATGGTATCAGAGCCATGTTGCAGATCACAGGAGAGCTGTAGGCATTAGCTGAAGTAGAGCATTTGTAGCAGAAACAACTGTCCCGAGTGACAAAAGTTGTTCTTACAAAAAGTGATAGAAGAAGGGTTCACGCAGAGAGACTGTGTCATCAATTTGGGCCAGATAGAGGCCAACGCAGATACTGAGGAGGGAAAAAAAAGGCTCACGTAGAGCCACACAGAGACTAAGAGGGTTGACACAGTTGGCTGAGGGAGAATTTTAGCCAGTGCTAGGATTGTGAAGATCCTAGAGGCTCAGTCCTTTAGTTGTTGGGGCATAGGAAGCTGTGGGCAGTTTGCGGGGAGTGAAGCTGGTGGGGTACTGTGGGAAAAACAGTACCTAACGGGGAAAAACCAAGGTAGAGGGAGTGGCTACCAAGGCAGATCTATAGACAAGGAATCCAGATTAGTTTTGCAGGTGCACAAAAGATTAGAGAGGTGTGACTTGATGATTGGTAGGAGGATTTCCAGAAGGGAAATCGAAACTCAGAGGGAGTCTAGCAGAGAAATCCAAGGCGGGAGTAGAGAGACTCAACAAGAGTCGAAGAGAGAAATTTTGGAGGGAATTAGAGTGACTTAGAGGAGTCGACAAGAAGAGCAGAGAGATGGCCATGAATGGGTTGAGGGATAAGGACAGGCTGGATGGGGCATCCAACTTTGTGGTCTAGAAGGCCAGGATCCTATCCATTCTAGATAGACATTGCATCAAGGCCTTTGCCTTGAGAACAGTGGCGATCCCAGTTGACCTAGATGATAATGAAAAGTACAAGGAGGCAATGGACAAGGCGAAATGCATCATCCTTGATGGGGTCAAAGATCATGTGGTCCAACATATTGCCGAAAAGGAGACGACAAAGGAAATGTGTGACGCCTTGAAGAAATTGTATCGGCATACTTTCATGAAGAGGAAGATATTAGTTGAGAATCAGCTGCGGTCATACCAGATGTAGAAGGGGGAGCAGATAGATCATTTCCTTGGTAGATTGAAGAAGATTTGGGACCAACTAACTTCCATGGGGGCCACGCTGGATTAGGAGGTGATGATGAGGACCACTCTAAATGCAGTCTACGATGAGTGGGAGACATTTTTTCAGAGCATTCTGGGAAGGGAAGACATTCCAGATTGGGAAGAATTGTGGGAAGATATTCGTCAAGAAGAGATCAAATGGTTGAGCAAGACAAGAAGTAGTAACAAAGGAGTCCAGATCAAGAAGGAAGAGGAAGAGGATGCAACTCTGGCATCTACGGGAAAGCAGGAGAAGAGGAAGAAAAAGGACCTCTCCAAGGTCAAATGCTTCTACTGTGGGGAAATGGGTCATTATGCAAACCAGTGTCTAAGGAAGAAGAACAAGGGAGAGGCATCTGAATCTAAGGCAACACCAGCGAAGGCGGAAAATGAGGTAGAGGAGGATGACGATTGTGTCATGAGTGCTCATGTACGTCTAGAGAAGAGGTGGGGAGACA
>APFE030341545.1:0-34137 GCA_000404065.3 Pinus taeda | reverse complement strand
AAAATCCAGCAGACTTATCTGTTTTTCAGGATTTCAGGATTAGGGGGATTGCAATGTTTCCATTGGATTTTATCATGTACTAGGGTATGGAACTTGTATTTAATCAAGAGAACCAAGCCCTCTATGCAGGGGAGACTCCCAATAATGAAGAGCTTGTAGGGTACTAGAGTAGGAAACTTGTATTTAGTCAAGAGCACTAAGGTCGTTTGACTATGTAGGAGGAGACTCCTAATCAAGCACGAGACAAGAAATTAGAAATTTCTCGTCGCTGATTTTGGATATTTCTATTTTCATTATGTGATCATTCATGAGTAAATGTGATGTAAATTTAGAGACTTATAGTTTATGCATTGACAATTGACAAATTTATCATAATGTAATAAATTAGAATGTATCATATATGCTTTATGCTTGCACATATGTCTTAAATGTCCTAATATATATATATATATATATATTATATATATATATATTATATATTCACGTTTCCCCGTTTCCAAAATTTGGGGAGGTCGCGTTTCGTATCGCTTCCCGTTTCGGAAACTCGTACCCGTTTCCCCATTTCGTGCAACTTAGGTAGAAACCTTACTAGACTTGGAAAACTCCATGGGTCCTACATTTGGGAAGAAGCTTCAGGTTTTGGAAATTATGGCCATGACCAAGACTTATGAAATCATGTTTGATCTAGAGTGTGATGACTTGATTCTACAAATGTTCCAATACTTTTTCAGCATTAGGAGACATCATCCTGACTCAGTCAAAACACACATGCAGTCCATCTTATCATCATGTAGGAGAGGCCGTGATGTCATTTGCCAAGAGTTGCAGTCTTGATTGTTGTCCTTTTGGAGGAGAGAGTAGTTGGTCTCACCTGTTGCTTATGAGCTAGCCGAAAGGTTGGTTGAGCAAAACATAAATCTACTCATGAGGCAGTTGACCGGGGAGGAGGAGTTGAGGGTTGATGGGACATGTAGCAGGAACGAGTTAAGAAGAAAGGGTCTTTGCTTCATCTACAAGGAACCTTGGGGACTTGACCAATCATGCTTGAGTGACATAGAGGGGATGACAAAGGTAGATCAAGGGGAGACTCATTCTAACCATCCATATGAGGATTCTTCGAGAGGACATCAGTAGGCATTTGGGGATGATGGCAGCAACCATGGCATGCTTAACTATCTGGTGGATAGGTTTGATCAACAACAGATTATTCCCATGCGAGGAGGAGACTAGGGAGGTGATCTACCAATGGCGATCCAATATGGTGAGCACATAGAGGGGTTTGAGCAGACTTGTAGAGATGATGACAGTAGCGCAGATATACATCCATGTTTGATGAGTCAGCATGCACAACACACATTGAAGCACAGTATGTGTGATGGGCCATTTTTTGAGAGTCATCTAGTGGCTCATGTTGAGCCCATGGTGGAGGATGAGCAACAGTCCCTAGGGTCAGCCATTAATGAGGGGCATACAGATGTGCAGGCAACTAGCAGGGTTGTATCCCTAGCAGACAGATGTCGTCAGAGCGCAGTATTTGCAAACATATTTCCGCAGGAGGTGCGAGGGTCTGACGGGATAGTTTTGAAAGAGGTCGGAGATTTTAGCTAGATGAGGGTGAATCTTTTTGAAATAGTGGTGCATCCATCTTTGGGCCGACCCACTGATGAGGTGCAAGTACTTGCACAGGCAGCTAGCAGAGTTGTAGTACTTTCAGGGAGCATCCCTCTCCAGGAGTACATAGACATGGGTTGTAGCACATCTTGCCCACGTTTTCCCATTATAGAGCGAGGGGAAAGTTTCTTTAGACAAATATTGTTGAGCAGGGACCCATATCAGCATAGTAGACTTGTTTCTTACACAGGTGTCGGTGCATTGGATTGGCGAAAGATCATGAGTTGGTACCCTATTGATGGAGTATCATTTTTAGTCAGGAGCACTGCACTGCAGGAGCCCTTAGATGTGAGGGAAACTACATGCTCCAGTTGGCAGCAGGATGTAGGTTGGCCACTCATCAGTATTTCAGCACAACATCATCATGGTGAGATTGACCATGGTTTATGCCAAGGGTTGGATTGGAGAGAGGTGATGAGTTGGCATGCAGTGGATGGAGCAACACTCATGGTTGGAGTTATAGCACAATGAGAGCCATGGAGCATTGATACTTGTTCTTGGTGGCAATGGGATCCAAGAGGATTGGTTGATGATAGGTTCAATTAGAGATTGGTTTGGGATCCGGGCATTGAGGAGTCCATTCATGGTGGGTTGACACAGAGGCATACCATCACCCAGTGGTTTGTATGGGATCCGGGCATTGGGTCTCAATTACATTAGGCCACCAGACTTGTCCACAAGTTTGCATTGCTTAAGGGCAAGCAATCTTGGGGCGGGAGGATTTCTAATGTTCCCTTTTTTGGTATTCCTTATGGCATGGATAGGATGGACTTTCAAAGTTGGAGGCACACAGGTCACAGGTGCAGGTTGGCGTCCTTAGCAGGCCTAGGGGCCTTTGGAGGGGTTTTGAGGAGTTTTTATGAGGTTTGATGGCATTCGCTTGGTATATTCCATCATTCGCACAATTTGCCTTTCGTTTTGTGGCATTCCAACAACTTTCAAAAAATAGAGTTATTAATGGGCCTGACTCGATTAATTGCGCTTAAAGTGGCATTTCGGGAGGAATACTTGGCAGAACACTTTAATGTAATAGCGCATTGGAAGTTGGAACCATAACGAGAAGATCTACAAAACGAGATCGTTAGAAGTGATGTTGTCATACCCTATATCATAACAGTAAAAATAACATCACCAAAGTAAAATAAAATTTTTAATCAACCGATTGAATGGTATTTACCAATACTCAAAACTATGGTTTACTACGGTCATTATTAATATTTCACCAACACATAAGCTATGGTGAATGACATTCGGCGACTTTACACCGCAATTAATGTTTACCAACCGGAGGTTGATGATATCAAACCCATCCGCTTGTGCAGTGCACGGCGGATCCTGACTATTAAATATCAATGTTTGATTCTAGGACAAGTGTCCCGCCTGGATGCTGCCGATTCATTGAGACTGGTTACAGATCGCGAGGAGGTAATGTATTGAATGCTCGGACAGATGTTCGGCCCTTCGAGATGATGACAGAGATCGACGATGGGGATTCAATCCCGCCATCGACCGAGGGTACCTTAGCTGTCTCGCCCTACAAACCCCGCGTTAGGGTTTCTGAGGTTCATTATTCGGAGGGATCGATCCGAGAGGGTCTGTTGCGCGCAACATTCTCCTATCGTGACTGTTGTTCAGGTGATTACGCTTCCACTGTAAGACTTGCACTCTGGTATAATATGAAAACTGGCGGATGATTTCCACTCCTAATGTTTATCTTCCTGAAGGATTATTCCTCTATTCATTTCTGCTTTTCCAGTATTTGAATAAATCCTTGTATTCATTGTTATAAGGTGCGGCCTGCAACTAAATTAATCACACTGGATGGCGAACAGGGTCACGACTCGGCTCAGCTTTGAGATATTACAGTTGGGCACCTCAGAGCGACCTTTTGCAAGGTAAGAGCTACACCTGTAGATTAGTTTAATGTTTTAAACAATGAGTAATAATTTGATATCCCTCTTCTTTCTGTCAGGTGATTTCGTGTTCTTCATGGGTGTGAATCTATTTTAGAGTTCCGGCCATGATGCCTTCCACAGATGATACTATGGCACTCGCTATTTTATTTATTACAGGATTATTGTATTTAAATTCCCCGTTAGAGGGTTTCGATTCTATCAATGTCTGACTGTATTTTTTTTTGGCAATCCCGAGAGCGGGCTTTCTTGTTTATGTACTGGTTAACGACATTATATTTTTGGGTCTCGGCCTTCCAGAACTTTTAAGAACTGTTTTCTTGGTTTCGGCCTTTCCGAATATATTGTTTATTAAAGAATAGTTTACTTCTGTAATGGTATATTCAGATGTTTCTTTTTTATCTGCTGAATGCATCTTGATTCTGCATATGTGGTTGACCTGCTCAGTGAGAGGTCGTTCTTATGGGTTATTTGGAGCTTCTGCTCCTCGGCATAAAGCTATTAAGCTTCATACTGGATTTGCAGTTGTTTCCGCCAGGGTTGTATACTTTTTTTTTTATACTTCCATATTTAACTGAGCATCATGGTAGTAGTCTGTTATTTACTCTGGACGGCATTACGCCAATGGTTCGCCACCCAGAGATCCCTACCGTACATGGGGTAGGGTTTCGTTTCGATTTACTGTAAATATTGTATTATCGATCCAATAACTTTCGGTTCCCTACCCACGGGTTTTCTTGTTTTCTTGATACTTGATTAACCCGGGGAGTAATTCTTGGGAACCTATATTCTTCTGAGTTGTAATCTCAAGTTCTGCTCCGCATCTACATGATAGCTGTCTTTCCATCCTACAGCAATTTCCGACTCGAATTCCGGATGCATGTGTATATGTGTATTCAGAGATATCATTGCTTATAATTGTTTCCTTTATTTATGTTGCTGTATCATCTTATATTGTTCAGTCGAGGGTTTACATTTGTATTTGCGGTATATAATAATGAGGTCTGTATGAAGAAGCGGGATAGCACCCCGTCTTGTAAATGTTCGCTATTCAGTTCCACTAATTGTTTACAGCTCCTTTGAGATTTCATTAATTATTTACAGCTCTTTTCGAGAGTATACGATACTCCGCCTCTCATTTTATATATATACAGTTATAGGTTCTTCTACCAGTGGATAATATGTTACGGGAATACTTTGATTATGGCATTAGCATACCGCAGTTTCTTCCAGGCGTCATTCTGCTCGGGTTAACTCTTAACCCGAATTATTCAACTGCTTCCTCACATAATTTCAGTTAACAAAGAATACTAAATATGCAAGAGACTCTGACAGATAGCGCTCTGTTTGTTAATTAAATGCTATGCATGACTTAATGTTTGTCAACTTGTTAACAGTACTCCTTTCTCGATTGAGAGTAACCTGTTTTCCTACTTATACGCTGGGGTTATTACCAGCAGTTTCAATGTCTAGTTAATATTAACTGGTACTGAAAAATATCAGTGATTAACCATTTACACAGTTGTGGCAATACATACCTGTACTAACACCGTGGCTTCCGGACCTTCTCCGAGCTGAAGATGATTGTCTCTTGTTGCTTGTTTTCCACCCAACCATGAGATTAGTCCCAACAGACTAATCTCCCCCCAAGCTTTTCTGCTAGGCCTCTGCCTTAGCAATGATCACACATTTCTGTGTTTGTGCTATCTGGTCCTCACCAGACTTAGCACTTTTTTTTTTTGCATTTTTCTGGTTCTGCTATCTCTTTCTTCCTTTCTCCCCTGCCTGTTCCTTAACAGCCCCACGGGTCTTCCCTTTTTTCATCTTCTTATGGAAGAATAGGGAAACAGTTAGGGTTTTCCCCCTTGGCAACCGTTTCTTGATATATATATATATATGTGTGTGTGTGTGTGTGTGTGTGTGTGTGTGTGTGTGTGTGTGTGTGTGTGTGTATTTATATATATGTAATTAAAAGAAAATCAATCTAGCAGACCAGAATTAAAATAACTTCTTAATCCAAGTTATCATAGACAATTAATTCACTTTCATTTTCAGTTTGGAAATAATAACATTTCACCATACATAAAAAAAAATAATAGTAATCTTTGTTCCACCTTTTACCATAATGGTAAAACAGAGAATTTATCCATGTAGTTATCCAGGTCATCACATCTCCTCCCCCTGAGATTGGACACCGTCCCGGTGTCTTTCAGCTATGAACAGAGCTGGATACGTTCTTCTCATTAATTCTTCATCTTCCCAAGTGGCTTCCTCAGGTCCATAGTGTCGCCATTGGACCTTAACTTGGGTAATAACTCGTTTCCGCAGCTGCACTTCTCTCCGGTCGAGGATGTTCAGAGGTTCGACCAGAACCTCTCCTTCCGGTTCGACCTGCATTACACAATTCCAGAGTTAGTTTTTTTTTTTCAATAACACTTTCATCAGTCCATTTGCAACAATAGTTACTACCTGAATGTCCCGCCATTGAATCACATGCTTGGGGTCATAGACATATTTCTTGAGTACCGAGACATGGAATACGTTGTGGACTCGGATGTGGCTTGGCAAAGCAAGTTGATATGCCACTGGGCCAATCCTAGACAGGATTTGGAAGGGTCCACAGAATCGGGGTGCCAATTTGGCACATCCACTCCATTGTAAGGTACTCCTTTTAGTTTGAATTCGGATATACACGTGATCACCGACCTGGTATTCCTTAAATCTTCTTTTCCGATCTGCAAAGTTTTTCTGCCTGTCTTGAGCAGCCCTCAAATTTACATGCACTCTTTTCACCATTTCCTCCATTTCCTTAAGCATCTCAGGTCCCAAGCTTAGTTTATCCTCGGGTCCTCCCCAGCTAGAGGGTGTGCGGCATTTTCGACCGTACATGACCTCAAATGGGCTCATTTGAGTAGAGGTGTGATATCCATTATTATATGCGAATTCTACCAAATGTAGATATTCTTCCCACAACGTGGGTTGCTACATCACATATGCCCGCAACATATCTTCCACCACCTGATTTACTCGTTCAGTTTGTCCATCGGTTTGCGGGTGGTATGTTGTGCTGAAATTTAATTGGGTTCCCAAATCAGCGAATAGTGTTCTCCAGAAGGCTGATGTGAATTTCACATCCCGATCAGAAATTATTGTTTTTGGAAGCCCATGGAGTTTAAACACGTTTTGCATGAAAACATGAGCAATTTGTGTAGCCTTGAATGTAGATTGCACTGGTATGAAATGTGCAGCTTTACTCAGTTTATCCACTACCACCATAATAGAATCGTTGTTCTTTTTTGTTTTAGGTAGTCCCGTAATAAAGTCCATGGAAATGATTTCCCATTTCCATTCCGGAATCGGCAAGGGCTGTAATAATCCTGCTGGGTGCTGGTGTTCCGCTTTAATCTGTTGGCATTCCAAGCATCGAGATAAATACTCAGCAATATCCTTCTTCATTCCTGGCCAAAAATACTCTTTCCGGATGGCAGTAATCATTTTCTGATATCCTGGATGCCCTGCATAATGGCTGACATGAAACTCGTCCATAATCAGATTTTTAACTTTATTCTGATTGGGTACATACAGTCTTTGTTTGAAATGTATCATTCCTGCCCCATCTAATTCGTAATCTGATGGACTTGTCAAGCTAGCAGGTTGTTGTAACTGCAGTTTTAACTGCTGATAATTAGCATCTTGTCTTGAGGCTTCTTTAACTATTTCCACAATGGGGCTCTTCCACCTACTGACAGAAACTTCATACAAATGCTGTACTTTCCAGCTTAAGGCGTCTGCCACTCGGTTCTCCTTCCCTTGTAAGTGTTTTATCTCAAAATCAAAGCCGCCCAGAAAGTCCGCCCATCGTGCTTGTCGCGCATTTAAGGTGGGCTGACTGAAATAATTGGTCAAGCTATGATGATCAGTGAGCAATAGAAATTTTCTGCCCACAAGATAATGTCTCCACATCTTTAAGGCGTGGATGACTGCGGTCAACTCTAAATCATAAGCAGAATACTTCTGTTCATGCTCCTTTAATTTTCGAGATTCGTAGGCGACCACCTTGCCTTCTTGCATTAGAACTCCACCTACTCCTTCTTTGCTTGCGTCCGTGCATACCACGTAATCCTTATCAGGATCAACTATCCTCAAAATAGGAGCCGTGGTGAGCAGTTCCTTCAATTGTTCAAAACTTTTCTGGCAATTTGGAGTCCAATGAAATGTTTTCCCCTTTTTCTGCAACGAGGTAATGGGAAATGCAACCTTGGAGAAACCTTTTACAAATCTTCTATAATAACCAGCCAAACCCATAAAAGATCGAACATCTGTCACATCCTTTGGTATAGGCCAATCCATTATGGCTTTTATCTTTTCTGGGTCCACGACAATTCCCTCCTTGGTGATCACATGACCAAAATATTGGATTTCCTCCTTAAAGAAATCGCATTTACTAAATTTTGCATATAGTTGATGTTCCCGGAGAGTCTGTAGCACTATCCTAAGATGTTCTTGATGTTCCTCCATAGTGCGAGAATATACTAATATGTCATCAATGAATATCAGCACAAATCTGTCCAAATATTGATGAAAAATACTGTTCATCAAACACATGAATGTTGCGGGGGCATTAGTAAGCCCAAATGGCAATACTACAAATTCATAATGACCATATCTGGTTCTAAAGGCTGTCTTAGCAATATCTTCATCCTTAATTCGGATTTGATGGTAACCCGAACGCAGATCAATTTTGGAGAACACCGTCGCACCTTTCACTTGATCGAATAATTCGTCGATCCGGGGTAAAGGATATTTATTCTTAATGGTTAACTTATTTAATTGACGGTAGTCAATGCACATCCGGAAGGTTCCATCCTTTTTCTTAACAAACAGCACTGGGGCTCCCCATGGGGACACACTCGGACGTATATAATTCTTGTCCAACAGCTCTTGCAGCTGCATTTTTAATTCTGTCAATTCGGGTACACTCATTCTATATGGTGCCCGAGATATAGGTGCTGCTCCTGGAACCAACTCTATGGTGAAATCTATGTTCCTTTTTGGGGGCAACCCAGGGATTTCTTCCGGAAACACATCTGTGAATTCTTGAATTACAGGGATATTATTCAGGATGGCTGTTTTATCTTTGGAATCTACATACCCCACCTGAATGGCATAGATTTGGCATCCTTTTCGAACGCATCTTACCAGTTGATTGGCTGTTATTGGCCGCACTTGCACAGGTCGTTTAATCCCTTGCATCTCCTTTTTATTTCCCAGGGAGTCTTTAAAATAGATAACCTTGGTCTTACAGTCCACTAGTGACCAGTGCTTTTCCAGCTAGTCCATTCCAATGAGAATATCATATGAGCCAAGGGGAAGTACATTTAAATCTGCTGTTACTGGCTGTCCAACTATGGTAAAGGCACAGTCCTTTATCTTAGCTACCACTCGCCTTTTGGCCCCTGTGGCTAATTGCACCAGCCATGGGCTTTTGAACTTAGTGGAATGTAATTGACAGCGTTCTACTACTTTTGGGCTTACATAACTCAATGTAGCTCCAGGGTCAATTAAAACCGATACAGTAAGGTTTGAGATATTACCTTCGAACTCGACCATGGTAGGCTGATACTCCGCCTGACGGTCTTCCAACGCTGCGTTAATCCTCGGCATACTGCGTCCCACTTCACCAACTGTTGAGGCTTCGTGAATCTGGGATAGCTGTTCCGTCCCTTTCCGCTACGGGCAGTTTTTAATGTAGTGGGGTCCTCCACAACCCCAGCATTGCACCGGGGGTCTGGTGGTTCCCTCATTGTCTAATTGTATTTGTTGTCCGCTGCTTTTAGGTTCATTGTTCAGCCTAAATTTGGAGGTGGCTCTATCTGGAAGTCTGCTGTTCGATCCTTTTCCATTTCCTTTACTTCCACTGTTGCGATTCCCTTTATTGTTTCCCATTGATTTAAAACCCTTTCTTTCATTCCATTTCTTGCCGGCTGCTTCTCCTTTTTGTCTGCTTTGTTGATAACAAATTCTGGCCTTTCGGATAACCTCATCCATTGACTTGGGATTGTCAAATTCAATCCTTTCTCTCATATACGGTGGTAAACTGCTTACAAATCTCTGTACCTTTGCCTTTTCTTCTCTTATATAGGGAACGTAACGGAGCAGAGAAGTGAAACGGGTGATGAATTCGTCCATAGTCTGCTGTCCCAAACGCAGATCATGGAATTCCCTTGCCTTCTCATCGTAGTACCGTTCCGTTAGATATCTCTCCTTGAAATACCTTTGGAAATTATCCCAAGTGATGGTCTGTTCAGTGACTCCTTTGACTATCTTCACTTCCTCCCACCATAAGGTGGCCTATCCCTGCAACTGGAAAATAGCCAATCTGGCCTTAAGATTGTGATGATATTCATAGAGCTGAAAATATTTATTCATATTAATTAGCCATGCCTCAGCGGCTTCCTCTTGTTATCCGTCAAAATGTGGGAGTTTGATTTTCCGAAATTCCCCTTGCAGCTCCACCTTCTGTCTCTTCGAAGTTTGTTGTTCATTCACATTGTCAGAACGCTCCTCCTGCTCCTCTGAGCCCTCAGGGGGCATAGGGTGATTCTGTTCCTCTGACATCCTCTGCTGTTCCATACTAGGATTAACTGGTGTCTGATTCTGTCGTTCAGATAAGCTCTTCAATATCCTCTCTTGTTCCATTGTTAATCTAGCGTTGTCTTCTCGCAACCTTGCCATTTCATTTTTAAGTTCCTGTACGGTTTCTAGAGTGGCTTGGTTTGTAGTTCTGGTCTCCTCCCCAAGCTGAACCCATAGTTCCGGATTATTTTCAAATCCAGGTACTCCTGGTCCTGCTACAGGTCTTCGAGTTGTACTGTCGGCTCTCCTCATCCTGCAAGTTCTTGAATTTTTGAATCCTGTACTATCAACATGAAAATACTGATAAGAGAAACAACAAAACAAAAATAATAATAATTATATCCTTACCCAGAGGCCTCAGTTTTGTAACTGGGCTCCGATACCATATGTCATACCCTATATCATAACAGTAAAAATAACATCACCACAGTAAAATAAATTTTTTAATCAACCAATTGAATGGTATTTACCAATACTCAAAACTATGGTTTACTACGGTCATTATTAATATTTCACCAACACATAAGCTATGGTGAATGACATTCGGCGACTTTACACAGCAATTAATGTTTACCAACCGGAGGTTGATGATATCAAACCCATCCGCTTGTGCAGTGCACGGCGGATCCTGACTATTAAATATCAATGTTTGATTCTAGGACAAGTGTCCCGCCTGGATGCTGCCGATTCATTGAGACTGGTTACAGATCGCGAGGAGGTAATGTATTGAATGCTCGGACAGATGTTCGGCCCTTCGAGATGATGACAGAGATCGACGATGGGGATTCAATCCCGCCATCGACCGAGGGTACCTTAGCTGTCTCGCCCTACAAACCCCGCGTTAGGGTTTCTGAGGTTCATTATTCGGAGGGATCGATCCGAGAGGGTCTGTTGCGCGCAACATTCTCCTATCGTGACTGTTGTTCAGGTGATTACGCTTCCACTGTAAGACTTGCACTCTGGTATAATATGAAAACTGGCGGATGATTTCCACTCCTAATGTTTATCTTCCTGAAGGATTATTCCTCTATTCATTTCTGCTTTTCCAGTATTTGAATAAATCCTTGTATTCATTGTTATAAGGTGCGGCCTGCAACTAAATTAATCACACTGGATGGCGAACAGGGTCACGACTCGGCTCAGCTTTGAGATATTACAGTTGGGCACCTCAGAGCGACCTTTTGCAAGGTAAGAGCTACACCTGTAGATTAGTTTAATGTTTTAAACAATGAGTAATAATTTGATATCCCTCTTCTTTCTGTCAGGTGATTTCGTGTTCTTCATGGGTGTGAATCTATTTTAGAGTTCCGGCCATGATGCCTTCCACAGATGATACTATGACACTCGCTATTTTATTTATTACAGGATTATTGTATTTAAATTCCCCGTTAGAGGGTTTCGATTCTATCAATGTCTGACTGTATTTTTTTTGGCAATCCCGAGAGCGGGCTTTCTTGTTTATGTACTGGTTAACGACATTATATTTTTGGGTCTCGGCCTTCCAGAACTTTTAATAACTGTTTTCTTGGTTTCGGCCTTTCCGAATATATTGTTTATTAAAGAATAGTTTACTTCTGTAATGGTATATTCAGATGTTTCTTTTTTATCTGCTGAATGCATCTTGATTCTGCATATGTGGTTGACCTGCTCAGTGAGAGGTCGTTCTTATGGGTTATTTGGAGCTTCCGCTCCTCGGCATAAAGCTATTAAGCTTCATACTGGATTTGCAGTTGTTTCCGCCAGGGTTGTATACTTTTTTTTTTATACTTCCATATTTAACTGAGCATCATGGTAGTAGTCTGTTATTTACTCTGGACGGCATTACGCCAATGGTTCGCCACCCAGAGATCCCTACCGTACATGGGGTAGGGTTTCGTTTCGATTTACTGTAAATATTGTATTATCGATCCAATAACTTTCGGTTCCCTACCCACGGGTTTTCTTGTTTTCTTGATACTTGATTAACCCGGGGAGTAATTCTTGGGAACCTATATTCTTCTGAGTTGTAATCTCAAGTTCTGCTCCGCATCTACATGATAGCTGTCTTTCCATCCTACAGCAATTTCCGACTCGAATTCCGGATGCATGTGTATATGTGTATTCAGAGATATCATTGCTTATAATTGTTTCCTTTATTTATGTTGCTGTATCATCTTATATTGTTCAGTCGAGGGTTTACATTTGTATTTGCGGTATATAATAATGAGGTCTGTATGAAGAAGCGGGATAGCACCCCGTCTTGTAAATGTTCGCTATTCAGTTCCACTAATTGTTTACAGCTCCTTTGAGATTTCATTAATTATTTACAGCTCTTTTCGAGAGTATACGATACTCCGCCTCTCATTTTATATATATACAGTTATAGGTTCTTCTACCAGTGGATAATATGTTACGGGAATACTTTGATTATGGCATTAGCATACCGCAGTTTCTTCCAGGCGTCATTCTGCTCGGGTTAACTCTTAACCCGAATTATTCAACTGCTTCCTCACATAATTTCAGTTAACAAAGAATACTAAATATGCAAGAGACTCTGACAGATAGCGCTCTGTTTGTTAATTAAATGCTATGCATGACTTAATGTTTGTCAACTTGTTAACAGTACTCCTTTCTCGACTGAGAGTAACCTGTTTTCCTACTTATACGCTAGGGTTATTACCAGCAGTTTCAATGACTAGTTAATGTTAACTGGTACTGAAAAATATCAGTGATTAACCATTTACACAGTTGTGGCAGTACATACATGTACTAACACCGTGGCTTCCAGACCTTCTCCGAGCTGAAGATGATTGTCTCTTGTTGCTTGTTTTCCACCCAACCACGAGATTAGTCCCAACAGACTAATCTCCCCCCAAGCTTTTCTGCTAGGCCTCTGCCTCAGCAATGATCACACATTTCTGTGTTTGTGCTATCTGGTCCTCACCAGACTTAGCACTTCTTTTTTTTTTTGCATTTTTCCGGTTCTGTTATATCTTTCTTCCTTTCTCCCCTGCCTGTTCCTTAACAGCCCCCCGGGTCTTCCCTTTTCATCTTCTTATGGAAGAATAGGGAAACAGTTAGGGTTTTCCCCCTTGGCAACAACAGTTAGGGTTTTCCCCCTTGGCAACCGTTTCTTGATATATATATATATATATCTATATTATATATATATATAATATAACGGTAATGTAAAAAGAAAATCAATCTAGCAGACCAGAATTAAAATAACTTCTTAATCCAAGTTATCATAGACAATTAATTCACTTTCAGTTTCAGTTTGGAAATAATAACATTTTCACCATACATAAAAAAATAATAGTAATCTTTGTTCCACCTTTTACCATAATGGTAAAACAGAGAATTTATCCACGTAGTTATCCAGGTCATCACAATAACCCTTCAAAATTGGGAATAGCTTCTAAGTCATAGTAATGAACTCATCAAGTAGCGGTATAGTAATTATACCAGTTCCATTTTACATTTATAGTCAACCATAAGGATCAGCGGTGTAGTAATTATACGGTGTAGTAATTTTACATGTATAGTTAACCATGAGGATCAATGGCAGAAATCATGTGCGGCCTTTATTTTCCAAAGAGGCTAACCGCGAATTCTTGGTCTTCAAAGTTGTTATTAGCTTTCCAAGTTCTCTCCATTGGTTGGAGTTACATTTGTACATGTAAAGTTAATTCCGAGGGTCAATGGCCAATTTCCTTTGAGGTCTTTATTTTTAGCGAGAACCAACAACCCGTTCTTACTCCCAAAAGTAATCATCTAGGATTTAAGAATTAGTATTGCAACTTTTCTTAGTGGGTTAGAATTGGGTGATTTAAGAAATTAAAGTTTGATTAATTTATAATATATAAATTTTTTATTTAAATAAGGAAGTTTTAGATAAACACAAAAATTGAAAAATAAAATATGCCTTCAACTAAAATCATCTATATGTTTAGTGAATTGATTCATTATTATAATATTAATTTGTGATAGGTTTGGATTGAGTGATTTCCAATTAGAGTGTATTTTTTCATATTATTAATATAATTGTGTAAATGATCTCAAGAAAAAAGAAAGAGAATTAAATAAGACAAATGTAAAAAAGGCATATTTTTTCATACTAATAATAATATATATTTGTGTAAGTGACCTAGAGAAAGAAGGAAAATTAAATAAGATAATGTGAGAAGGCATAATATCCCTAAACCTTTAATTATACTTTTGTGGCAAATTGTAGATGCCTAAGAAAAGCCATTGCTCGTGGGTGCTCTCAAATTTAATTTTGATGGTAATATTACCCTTCACAAGCTAATAGAATATATATTAAAATTTTGATTAAAAAATATTATCAACGTTGCACTTAAGATTTGCGAAATAGACTATATAGAGAGTAAGATTTTGAATAAAAAATATTTTTGGCTTTGCACTTAATATTTGCTTATTTAAAAGTATAGTTAGATATAATATACACAATCATATTTCTTTTAAAAAATTTTAGATTTTTAGATTCCTTTGTTACGTTAATGTTTTTGTTAGTGAGATCACTGTTTCTACCGAACTATTATTGAATATCATAAATGTTTTTAAAACTAACTTTCTTTTATTATTATATATTATATATGTTTTAAAAACTAATTTATGCTAAAATTGACTCTTCTTTTTTGGATCTAGATAACTTAACTCCTTTTAAACCCAACGTTTCTTAAATTTTTGAGTTCTTTCACTTTTCTTTCTCAACTTCTTCCGCAATATATAAATAGCTAATGACAAATATATTTAGATTATATATTATACATTTTATTTTTCAATAAACTTTACAAATATATTTAGATTAACATATTCTATATTTTATTTTTCAATAAGCCTTTAACTTTTATTTTTAATTTATTGAATTTTAAAAAATCAAAGATTATTATAAATGTTTGGATAATGTCTAAAAACCAAATTGGTATGTAAACTAATCTAGACATTATTAAGTATTTAGAGGATCAAATTTCTCAAAATGCAAATCTATTTTTAAATGTGAAACTGGAAGGAAAATTTACACCTAAGATTTAATTCCTCTCAATTCTTGATAGATGTGATAATATTATTTATATTTATATAAATTTCATATCTCCATACATACAAATATCCTATTCATTTATTTATCTATTTATCACAACTCTGAGAATACATATACATATTATGCAACATTTTGCTTTGACATGTTTTATATTTTTATGATTATATATATAATTTGTATATGCATATTAATTAAATTTAAATATGATTTTTGAAATAGTTAATAGATATGAATATGAATTCATTATTTTAATTTTATATGTGGTTTAAATGACTGTTAGTTTACTATTATTTATATTGTTATATATTGTATAGACATCTTTATATTAATTATAAGGTTTGTTAATTAAATTTATTAAGTTTTTGTATGTTTTTTAATTATATATCTTGAATTATCGTAGTTACCAGTATGAATTATTACTATTTAAATTTATTTAAATGTAATATGCATATTATGATTTTTTCATGCGAATAATTTATTTGTAATTCTATTGATAAAAACAAAATTTCAGTTTTGTCCCGGGTATTAGTTTGTTTTTGACCAAAAAATTATGGCACTTTTCTATAGTTTAACATTAGGAATTCAATTTTTATTATTAATGAAATTTATTTATAAAGGTGATTGGTTGAGGTCTTATTATGAGTTGTTTAGTGACTTCCATTTCTATTAGCTACTAATTTTTTTTTTTTACAATATTTTTCAGTTTAAAGGACTTTTATATATTAAAAACATAATCTTAATAAATTGAATTATAGACAATATATATATTAATAAAAATAAACACACACATATAGATATAGTTGTATTTTAATTATAAACAATGATTAGTTAATTCATATTTTTTAATTTTAGGATTTGTTATTCATAATAATATTTTATTATTGTTTTATTTTGTGATGAAATTTTTTGTCCTAATTATTTTTTTTTATTTTATTAAGCGATAGTTAAACTAAACAACAGTGACTAACTACCTCTAACAACTCTTATTGTTCTATTATTTTTTAATTTAAACCAATATCCATTTAATACTTACTTTAATCTTTTTATATATATATATATATATATATAACAACAATTCTTATTATTAAAAAATTTTGAAAAGACCTCTACTCTTTCGTTGAGCTATTTTAAAGTTTAATTGAGGAACGGAAAGGAAGAAGAAACCATTTATATAGAAAGCCCATAACCGTTATAATAAGTTTAATTTAATATAATTTAAAGATTAATTTGGTTTAATTTTGATTGAAATTTGTTTAAAATTAAAATATTATTAATTTATATAAATTTTGGGATTTTTTCAAATTATATATCTATATATATAAAGATAAGAAATCACACTCTCATTTAAAATAATATAAAATGGTAAATAAAATTCATTTATTTGAAAAATTGATTTATACAATTGTAAATAGAATTCACTATTTGAAAAATTGATTTATAGTATTCTAAATAGAATCTGCTTATTAGACAAATTGAATTTTCATATAAAAGGACAAAATTTACCAAAAACAAATAATATTGAATTTAATTGAAAAGAAATTTCAGCCTAAATCACATTCAGAAATCATAGTCGACGCGTTTCGTAACCAACTATGTGATTCATGGTCAGGGCTATGATTTTTTTGATTGTGCATTTACGCCGAAATTTCTTCTTTCAATTGTTTATGGATCACAGAGAAGCCTCAATTCAAACCATTGAATTTTAATATTATATTGTCATTATTTTATTAAAATAAAATTATATTTTATTCAAATGATAAACTTATATTTCACTATTTAATATAATTTGTTTATATATTTTTATGTTATTATTAATAAATTTTCTTTTTATGTTAGATTGTTACTAAATTTTTATAGTTTCTTTTATATTAATTTGTTTAATGTATTTTATTATTATTAATAAATTTAAATTAATATAAATAAAAACTATTTTATTGAATTTAGTATTGAGGAAACGCTGATTTATAATGTTATATTAAAGATTTTTTAAAATTAAATAATCCTTTTTATATAAATTTAAAAAAAAAATCATGTTAAAGTTTAAAATAGTAAAAAAAATTAATATGTTAAAAGTAAAAATAATAATTGAAAATGTTAAATGGGAATAATCTTTTAATTTTATAAAATAAAATTAAAAATTAAAAATAATTTTTTAACCTTTTAATAAATATAATTTAAAATGAATGGAGTATACCTACAGATTCACCTTAAATAACATGTACTGGAACTTGTATATCTTGTTTTCAACCTAAGTCGATATGAATCCCAATCTTATATTCTATATACACCACTCAGGTATTTCGAATCGAATCCTGCTACTGTATTTCCCTCTCGTCAAGGTTTATGAAAAATGGGGCAGATGGAGCCCAGAAATAACTGCTTGGTACATTGGGAAATGCCTGATTATCTGACAGAGAGAGATACTGGCATGGCTCCCACTTCAATCTCTGTGCACATTTCGCTGTGTTTGCGAGGAATGGAATGCCCTCATTTTATCCACCGAATTCATAACAACTCAGTGGGCTGACAAGCCTCCTAACAGAATCCCATGCCTGGTTCTACAGTGGTAGATTTTCAATGAACCCGAACTCAAAATACCCAATCCTCTAGCTTACTGTTTTTTTCACACGGACCTGGATGAAGCCGTCCTCCCTGGCCCTATCCTTCATCTTAGAGCACGATTTAAAGCTAACATAGCCAGTTATGTGCTATGGATCGGCGGCAGGCCTCTGCTTGGTCAGGTGTCCTCGTCCATATGCAATTCTTGTTTGCAATCCTCTCACAAGAACGTCCTTACAACTTCCTCGTTTCTCCACCATTCTGTAAATCGACAACAGAGGCATCGTGGGCGAGAATCGAGACAAATACATGGTTGTGGTGGTGGGCAAGTCAAAATCTCTGGATGAACATATAGTTGAATCTACAATTCCACTCAGAAATCATGGAGAATTGTAGGGCACCTGCCAGAAAACGTGACCATAGTGGGGACAGGGTCAAAGAAGAGGGAGATGGATATGGTTTTCTGCGACGGATACTTCTACTGTTTGGCAATCATTAACGCAGGGTGGGGAATTATTGGTTTCAACATCAGAGAGGGAACTTATGTTTCCGCACTCTTACCAGAGATCGCTGTTGCAAAGTGCATTTCCCTTTACCTGCTTGTCTGCGGATTGCGGGTTCTAGTTACTGGTGGGATAGTCAAAAGCGAAGAGGAGCTTTTTCAGGAGTTCATTATATGGGAGTTTGACAAGTCAAAAGTAGACTTCACATTTTCTTCATGAGGGTAGACGGAGATTGCCAGAATGCCTCCATCCCTGAGTGAGGGTGTTAACAGGGATTTGTCTTTGGCGTTGTCTACAGATGCTACAATTTTGTTCGTGAGTTTTTCTTGGTTAAAATAATTTGAAAAAATTAATTTTAGAAATGCTTAATCATTTTTTGATGACTGGATTCAACACCATCAAGAATTTCTGAGAAACCCAGATTTCAAAACATTTCTGCTGAATTTTCTCAACACCTATCGGAATTTCCACAATTTTCCGGGCAAAATTGTGGCTTCGTTAGTCTACGGAATGCCCGATTATGTGCTGCGCAGTTGGTGATTGTGCGTGCTTTATAGTCTACTGAGGTAGGCTGGTGATAGAGGTGGCTGTTTACCGTGTAAGTCAAAAAACATGGAGTTGGCTTCCCAGCTGTCCTTTAGAGGACAATGCCGACTATATATGGGCCGGCTCTATTATGGCATTTGAACTAATGCCCGACATTAAGCTTCCGGTGAAGCATGGTATGCATGCCTTTGCCTTTTACCTTACCAAACCAACTTCAGAATTTAAACATTATTAGTATTTTATTTAGATTTACACTTTGCCCTCTCTGGAGTATGCCTGTGCCTTATTTTGTAATTTTTTTTACTGTAAGTGGAAACCTGTCTCTAGTCCAAATTACAAGTGAGCACCTGTTAATGTATATTTTTCCATATGCATTAATGTTTTTTGCACGACCGTTCTTGGTAATCTGGTACAATTTATTACGGAATTTTCAATTTTAGTAAACAAAGACAGTTTTGACTGCAATAAACAGTGCAACCAGTATTTAATTCCACCAACACCTCATACACATGAAGCCAATCCAACAGTACATAATGGGTTAGAAACCCACAGTCCTTCCAATTCACACTAGAGTTTAGATTGACAACAACTGCTATTGCATCAGCAAAACCTACGGTCCTAACCGTACGGCCAGTCTCAGTAGCCAGATTTTACTGCCTCTTTGCTGCCACAGTCCAATCAGCAAGACTTCGTTTGCCACAGTTCATGCCACAGAGATGTTCTGATACTACAAACAAAACTCAGGGACGTCCTGGTGCCACAGACCCACCTTGGAAGATGTCACACGGGTGATCCGCTGTCCAGATCAAGTCCTAGACTTAATGCGTTGCCACAGATTTCCTTAGAGAATGTGACAGAGGTGAGTTGCTGCTCCAGCAAAACCTTGAACCAGCCTACGCTGCCCCAAATAGTCCTTCGCTTCCCAAACCAGACCTCGGGAGGGTTTGCTGCCACGATTGTCACCTCAGACAGATCTGCTGACCTCAACCGAACTTCAGAAATGACTTCACTATCCAGAGTTGACCTTCAGGCTGAGCCGCTGCCATAAGGAACCCTTCAAAGGTAGCCTGCAGCCACAGCAGGGTTTATTCAAGCACCTGCTGTCACAGAGGGATCCTTCGGGATGATCTGCTGTCCAAATGAGACTCAGAATTCCTGTGCTGCCACAGATGAGTACTTGTAGATGGGCTGCTACCTCAGATGATGTCTAAATGATAATTTGCTGCCCAAAAAAATGCCACAGACCCTCGCTGCCACAGAATCATTCCTTCAGAAGCCCTTATTGTCACAAATAGATGAATGCTTCCTCAGAGATTATTTTAAACAGATTGGAGAGAAGGTATTGGCTAAGGGGGAATCTTTCACCACTGAAACCAATCAGAGAGAAAAAGGGTCTTAAAACCCTCTAGGAGCCTTAGCTCAAAAATCAGAAAGATCCACAATCCATGATGATCAAAATAAATCTCCTCTTTTCTTTTTATATATTTCCTTCCGGGTCTTCCCTCCTAATTTGAATTTAGTGGCTAATAAATTTCCCTCCATTTGCCCCAAATTTGGCTTTTAGTGCAAGTTTTCCTCCATTTACCTCAAAATATCTAATGTTACCCCAATGACATTAAATAATGGGTCTCTCTTTACAAATGACTATAGCCTACGAAGTTAGATAGGCTACTACTTCATCCTCCCTTGAGCAATTTAATTAGAAGAGGACATTATAGTCCCCCCTTACCGACATTGCTTGTCCTCAAGCAATTGCATGTTCGGGTGTTGCAAGGTCTATTCTTGCACATATGCGGACCACTTTTGTGCAAAATATTTCCATGCTTCTTCTTCAGTGCTTCTAATTGTAGATGCGTTTGGGCGAATCCGTTCCCTTGTCATTTCCATCAGCCCGTGTTCAAACGACTAAGAAAATGAGATGCGAGATTGATCTTGCTCAATAAATTTCTTAACTTCTTCATACCTCATTATTCATATTAATGAAGTCGATCACAATGATGCCACCAAAGTCCCTTAAACACAACTCTCTTGCAATTTGTCTCACAGCGGCAAGATTGATCTCAAGAATACCTGCTCTTGAGACATTTCTTCACCTAGCATGCCACTACCACCATTTACATGAATCGAAACTAATGCCTCTATTTGTTCAATTACCGTGTAACCTTCATTAGGCAGGTACACTCGTATGCTTACGAAATTATTGGTGAAATTTCTAAGTCTAACTATTAGAAATCCTTCCCGTACTTTCTGATTTATTTCTTCCTACTTGTTCTGTTAATTAACAAGTTATTTACCATGTAAACACTGAAAATAAATACAAATAGAGTCTCAACACATACACATCATCAACTGAAGGGAAAAAAAAACAAGCACACAAGTGACACCGTTATTTTTGGACTAATGTCCTTGGAAAAACCCAATGCAGGAAAACCGGTGCAGCTATTTGAGGGTTTTACTATTAAGCAATTTCAGAATACAATCTGGGTGCCAGAAATGGCTCACCCAACAGAGAATGCCCTCGGCAGTAGTACCTTTCAGTTGGAGACAGATATCAACCCCAATCTGGCCCACAAAATCTCCTAGCGTCAGCCTCTAGGGTCTGCGTTAGCCTCTTTGGCCCAGCGTCAGCATATTTGGCCCAGCGTTAGCCTCTCGGGGCTCTGCGTCAGCCTACGGGGCCTCTGCGTCTCCCACGCTGGCCCTCCTCAAGTTCTGCGCAGCTCCTAGCTAGCTCTACGTGGCTCTGGTTGGCTCTGCGTGGCCTCTAGCTAGCTTTGTGTCAACCCTCTCCCAGCTTCTGTGCTGATGCTCCCGGTACTATCTCTGCCTCTCTGCTATTGCATTCATTGCCCCTCAGCTGCAACTCTAATCACTCCTTTGATTTCCTCAGCAAGCCATGCCCCAGAAAGTCGAATTCTTGATCAACTTAGCGTGTTCTGCAAGTGACCCTCAAGTCTCCTCTTATACTTTTCTCGTTGACAATTCAACAGCTGAGATTAAGTCCCTAATCAACGGCCAAGATTAGATTTGGCTTGATCCATGACTTTTGGACCATTCTAACTCAGTTTTATATTAATTCACATTAATATTTTATTTTCCCTAAGTTTAGACTTAGGGACTTCATTAAAAATATAAATTATTTTAATATCTCCCAAATTGGTTAGATTCTATCCAAACCATTTCTGGGTATTGGAGATCTCATGTGCTTTAGTCTCTCCGCCAATTTTCATGGCTAGAGCACATCCGATGCTACCCCAAATCAACACTCCCTCTTAGCGAGCACTGTGCTCTAGTAATACTCCTCACTGAGCATCACCCTGATCATTTGGCATCGGTCTTTGTGCTGATGCTAGGCCTGCTGCCCAACATCCTTTGCATTGCTGCATCATGTACTGCTACCCATGGCTCTGCCACTGCCACTGTTGCATCTGTACGACAACTCCCTTTGCGTCCGTGTTGCTACCCATGGCCCTGCCACTGCCACTGCTGCATCTACACTGCAACTCCTCTCATCATGCTGCATCGTGCTGCCCATAGCATTGCCACTGCTAACTGTTGCACTGCAACTCAGTTATTGAGAAGTAAGTAACTGATCTCCCAACTCTGACGTCTCTGTCAGGCTAGAAACACTCATGATGCTGAAACTCCCTCTGTCACTAACAAGTGCTCCCTCTCGAACCTCTGCGCTGCTGCAACAACTTTCTGCATCTCGCATTGTTGCCTTACGATGTCTTGGGACTCTTGCACTGTAGCTTCGTTTGTCACTCCATCCGCATCCGTCTCTATTAACATCCTCCAGTCCTGCTACTTCTCTTCGGGCTCTCGTAGCAGGGTATAATTCAAGAGGTTGGGTACCTTGAGGATCCTGCGCCTCATCGCCTGTAGTCCGTCTGACTACAGCTCGATGTCTCCCCACTTCCTCTCAAGTGGCGCTTGAGCACTCATGGCACAATCATCATCTGTCTCCACTTCTTTCTCTACCCTAGCTGGCGCAACCTTGGTCTCAGAATCCTCTACCTTGCTCTTCTTCTTCGGACACTGGATCGCATAATGACCCAGTTCCCCACAGTGGAAGCATTTGACCTTGGAGAGGTCCTTCTTCCGTTTCTCCTGCTTTCCTGTAGATGCTAAGGCAACATCCTCCTCTTCCTCCTTCTTGATTCTGACCCCCTTGCTGCTGCTTCCCGCCTTGGTTAGCCTTCTGATCTCTTCTTGACAAAGAGCCGTCCACAGTTCCTCCCAATCTGGAAGGGTTGACTTGCCTAGTATGCTCTGGACAAATACTTCCCAAACCTCTGAGACTACGTTCAATGTGGTCCTCACCATCATCTCCTCATCCGGCATGGCCCCTATGGAAGTGATCTGATCCTAGATCTCCTTCAATCGACCGCAGAAGGTGTCTATCTGTTCTCACTTTTGCATCTGGTATGATGCAGCTGATTTTCTAGTAGCATCTTCCTCTGCACAGAAGTATGCTGATACAATTTCATCAGGGCCTCCCACATCGCATTTGCCGTGTCCTTTTCGGAAATATGTAGAACTACATGGCCCTTGCCCCGTCAAGGATGATGTTCTTGGCCCTCGCCATTGCCTCCTGGTACTTTTCGTTCTCATCTAGGTCAACCGGGTTTGCTATCGTGTTCAAGGCGAAGTGCTTGAGACGATTCCTGTCTAGAACAAACAAGATCCTGGCCTTCCAGACTTGAAGTTTGAGGCTCTGTTCAGTCTGTCCTGATCTCTTACCCCATTCATTACCATTTTGCTGCTCCTCTTTCGACTCTTTCGAGTCTCTCTAATTCCCTCCTGAAAGTTCTCGGTGTGACTCCCTCTGAGCCTCGATTTCCCTCCTGGAAATCCCTCTGCCCATGTCGAGATACCCCTACTCCGATCATTAGTGTCGCTGCACCACTGATCTGGATTTCTTGGCTAGAAATCCTCGGCTGCAACTCCCTCCTCCTTGGTCTTGCCCTGTTAGGTACTATTCTGACCACAGTACCCCACCAGATTCACTCCCCAACTTACCCAGAACCTCCTATGCCCCAACAAATTGAAGGTTAGAGCCTCAGGCTCTGCGCAATCCCGACAACAGCAAAATCCGCACCTCCTGGCCATGGGTGTCAATCCTTCCTCATTGAGAAAGATGATTGGGCACTGCGTAGGTCAAGTCTGCTCCTCTCTACCACTATGTAGATCCTCTTCCCGGCTCGAACTGATGATATAGGCGCTGCGTCACGCCTTCCCGGCTCGAACTGATGACGCAGGCACTACGTCACCCCTTCCTTGCTGCTTTTCCGCTAGGAACAACTTCTGTCCCTCGTGACAGCTGTTTCTGCTGCTGCTGCTTTGCTCGGCCGATGCCCTGAGTTATCATGCGATCTGCAACCACGCTCTGATACCATGTTGGAATTTCTAAGTCTATGTGTTAGAAATTGTTATGGAACCAGCTCAAGAAAAGATAGAAAAGATAGATCAACGCCTTAGAATTCAGCCTCTTCGAGGGGGCAACCTCCTTTACATTACATAAATGAACAATTCTTGGATGATACAAATGAAAAGACCTCCTTTCGATATATAGGAGTCTAAGGGGTCATTATATAATCAGAGCCTACATAACAATAATAATGTAAGGGCACAATAATTACAATATTGGGCTTCTATGGGGCACAACAGTAACAATATGGGCACTACATGGGTACATCAATATAATAAGAGGGTTGTACTAATAATAATAAGGGGTTACACTAGTAGTATAGGGGCCTAACAATCTATATATGGATCCCTCATCACAAAGATCCAGGGGGCTAGAATTTTGTATCTTATAGAGAAGTGTTGTTGGTTTTCTGGTGTATATTCATAGTGTTGGGTGATCTAAGCTTTACTTGATGTGAAGAAGGGATTTCTAGCTGGAGGATGATGTTGGGTCAGAACATATGGTTGTAATCCTCTTGCTACTTTTCATCTTAATAAAGTTATTCAAGTTTTCCTCCATATTCTTATGTATTTGTTTATATATGCATTTGTATGGTTAACGCACATCTGGTCCTGTGTTATTTATGAATATAGATCTTTATTCTTCGATAGTAGTATGTTGTTATGATTCCATAGGTGCTCTTTGAAGGTGGGCAGATGAAGAAGAAGTGGCAAAGCTCTATCAGGAAGGAGAGGAAATCAAGCGCAAGACTAAGGTTGGTCTCCTTTGTTTCACTCCTATCTCTTTTCATAAAGGAAAGCGAAAATAGACTTTACTTGTTTGTTTCTAAGATAGCTACCAGTCTTAGTGGGAATAGCAGCATCTGAGTGGACACTATTCCCGGTAACACAAAGGAAGGAGGTTATAGGTCCACCATTGAAGGGATAGAGTCCTCCTTCAAAGGGATAAGCTCCTCACATCAAGGGGTTGGCTCCTTAAGGTATGGGATGCATGAAACTTTAAGGAGCGAACTTGCCACCTCAAGATTGCCTCTAGAAGCTTCCAGGAATGACTCAAAGTGAGTTTTTAAGAATGTACTTGCGCCTTTTTAACTTTTACAGGGGTCTACACCCATAACACAGAGACAGAGTGGTCAGGTGCATAGGGGACATGACCATTAGGTGTGGGACCACAGGTAATGCTAAGAGCAAGTGCGGAACCAAAGTTTTAGAGATTTTTAAGGTCTTTCTCTTATTTTCAAGGCTTGATATGAAAAGGAGGAAGGTATGAGTGGTGATAGACTCACATAGATTGCAGAATGTCAAGGTGATAATTTTTTTGCAACACCCAGTGAACCAGATTCCCCGTCTTTGGGCAATTAGTCTCCAAGATCTAACGCAGAATCAGTTTGGACATCGCACGATTCAAGCTTACTGAAACATTTCTTTACTAAATGATTCCTTACTCCATACAATCCCCTGATCACAAATCCGTTGGGACCACTCTTGATTCCCGTTACATTTGTACCTCCTTTGTATTCTGTCGGAACACTTCCACCCATCCCATCAATGACTAATGGGTCATGGGATTTTGTGGACACTTTTGGTCCACCACCACCTCCCTAGTCAACAATCAATACTACACCTCTAATGGAAAACCGTGTTATCTCATTTGTCCCAGGTTCAAACCCTATCATGAAACCCACCACAAGTGGAACCCAGTACATTCTGGGTTCCACCCCTTTTGTGTTAGCTCCTGGACATTCGACAAGTGTTACATATAACGCTCCTTCTAACTCTCAATATAGCATGGTTAGCATGGTCCTGACAACCACCTCTATGGTTGGAATCCATTGTTTAGTTCTAACCCCTAGGTTCAGATGCCTAGGGGCACAATTTCCAATATGCATATATCGACCGGAAATGTAACAGTTCCCCCTCCATTTAGAGGACTACAGGGATAGTCATTGATTAACATGAACCCTCCTTATGTCAGTCAAGGACCTATAGTTAGTTACGTGGTGAGCAGGAACCCTCAACAAGGTCCCAATCAATCCATATGGGCACCCTACTCTCAACATCGAATGAGTGAAGGGGGAACTCCTTATCCTGGGGGCACTTCCAGCTCCCAGTCTAAAAACCCCTATGGAAACCCATAGTACATGACTATACCCCAAGGAAATTATGATACCACGAAACTTGTGTATAATATTGGAAACAACACGATGGGAGGACCGCAAGGATCCTAAAGTCATATGTCCTCACCTTGGTCCAATTCAAGTGCATCAAACACCTTGCCTTTCTTGGCAACGCTTGATATCCCCAACTTGTACAAAATCACAAGCAACCCCATCTATCACAACTTACTTTGGCCACTAATCCCGCATAAAATCCGAACAAACATCCCGAAGTTTGAAGGGAAACAAGGGGAGGATTTGGGTACACACATCATCACCTATAATTTATGGTGTGTTTCTAACTCCATGCGGGATGATAGTATCCAGTTACAGATCTTTCCATGTACCCTTACTAGCAATGCAGCTAAATGGTACATTAAGTTACCACGCGCATCAGTCAATACCTTTGGCGCGTTAGCAATGGTATTCTTAAAGAACTTCTAACTACCCATCCACTATGTGGACCTCCTCACTTCATTACATCAGGACACTGCAACCCACATCTCTAATCATATCAATGAATGGAGACATAGGCGGAGGCTAGTCAAAGCTCCCCTCCCAGACTATCTATTACCAGATTGGTTATGCAAGTCTCTACCCCCCCAAATTGCTAAAGATGTCGGATTAGGTTGTGTAGTCATAGAAGACCATTCCATTCTTCGTTCCCATCACTTAGATCTGATATATTCACAGTTTGGCACTTTTTATGATGTCATTCCCAATGCCCCTCGCAACTCCAATGCTCCCGCTACTCAGCAACATGGAGTGCACGCCAATGGTATTATCAACACTACCTCTAGGGCTGTTGTAAAACAAAGTGGTCACATTTCCTAGTTGCCAATTTACCCCTCTACAAATCAAGTGCTCTTCCTACCACCGTGATAAAATATGTGCAGTGTACACAAAAACCCGGTGGTAAGAAAAAGAAGAATAAGAAAAAGACCACTCCTTCTGAAGAGCAATCAACAAAGAAGTACAACCCAAAGCAGAAGGTTGTTGTGCCTTCTGACAATGGAAAGGACAAACTCACCCAGTTCCCTTGCAAAATCTGCGCGGAAGACCACATGACATATCATTGTCCATGTCTTCAAGAATGCACATATTTCATCGCTAAAAAGGACATCGGAAGGACCCCTGCGGTCCTAAATAATCCTTTCCCTACTCAACAGCAGTAGCACCTTGTTGCAAACCAACCCCGACCCCCACAAGGGGGCAATGGCGGTTCGCATAATGTTTTAGCTGGTGAAGGATCATATACTATTTACACCTTTGAAATGCTAGATCTACAAACCAGAGCCAAATGTTATGGAGCTCCAGTCGCTAATGTTGAGGAAGCCTCTTCACGTCAAAACCCACCATTGCTTGATGATCTTCATATCAAAAGGTCGGTTTCTGATCTTCTAATTCACCCCCAAAAAGGGGCACTTCATCGTACAATGCATAATACATTTGCACATGATGCCCAGAACTAGAGTACTGTAGAAGATTTGGCGCAAGGACAGTCAATTATGTCGGGACTCAAAGTATTAAAAACCTATCCAACATAAAGGAAAGTTGTGCTTTCAGCAATTAGTGGTATCAACCCTCAGGATTCCATGCTTGCAATTTTTACATGGACAAATGTAAACCTCCCCTTTCACACCAGCTTGCAGTTCAGGTGCAAATAATTTCGAAAGGGCGAGGAATACAAAGAACTGTCATTAATGAAGGTGCTTCAACTTGCGTCATGTCGACTTCATGTTGGCTTGGTTTGGGTTCTCTAACATTATCCCCGCCATTGAATTCCCTTAAAGCTTTTGACGGCCACACTTTCATCCCAAAAGGTTACCTAGCTAGCTACCCCATCACTTTGAATGGGAAAATGATAACGGTGGACATCGAAGTCATAGATAGAAAGCTCGACTATAATCTATTTTTGGGTCACAGTTGGCCTTACACCATGACTACCATTGTGTCTACTGTCTTTCACATCATCATATTTCCATTAGATGGAAAGATAGTCACAGTGTACCAGCTATCCTTTTGCACCCCTGATTATTCCCTGTTACCCAGTGGCTCGATACCCTTAGTGGGTGGTGTACCTGACTCTTATGTTAGTATCGGTACCGGTCTATTGAAGGGCTCTTCCCTGATGGGTTGTTTCCCTCTTTTGCTACCCATGATTCCATATATGGTCTCTATGGTTTCATCCATTCCTCACGAACTGACCAATCCTTGGATCATCCTGGCCTCTTCAGACATTGACACTTACGGAGAACAAATGTCGCTATCACCAGTTGAATTGGCCTACCACACCATTAAATCCACATATGAATCTCCAGTCACTTTGGTCACAACCAACGGTACCACCCCCCTCCCATAAATGCTCCTTCTTTAGATCTCCTCAATCAAGTCCTACCTTCGGACGAAGCCATTATAAAGATTGTGTTTAGAGGAGAGGCCTTGGGACGAATCTCACCATCATGTCTTGATATCTGATTCGTACAAGATGTCTCTTCAAATCTTGTCATTTGACGCACCTAAAATCATTTCCTCACCTTATAGGATTATCCAAACCTTGGACTCAAAGCGAAACATGGGAAATATTTCAAAGAAATTCTCATTGATATTTATGTCATGATAGGCATCGTAGAAAACATCTAGGTTGGAGCAGATTGCACTCCTGAGGAAATTGCAAGCTTCACCTGCCTTTTTAAGGAATTCCACTATGTATTTGCTTGGTCTTATGAGGAAATGCCCGACATAGATCCATCTATTTTCAAGCATGAGATCAAGATATATGACAATGCTAAGACTTTCCACCAAAGGCTTCGACCAATCCACCCCCACAAAATGGAAGCCATCAAGACTGAGGTGGAAAAGTTGTTACGTGCTAGTTTTTTCTACCAAGTTCCCTTAACAAAATGGGTTTCAAATCTGGTTCCTATCGATAAGAAACAAGGAATCATCCACGTATGTGTCGACTACTGAGACTTGAATGCCACGTGTCCGAAGGATAATTATCCGACAACATTCATTGACCAAATCATGGATGACTACGCTGGTTGTGAATCATTTTCATTCATGGATGGTTTCTCAGGTTAGAACTAGATTGCCGTAAAACCAATAGACCAGCACAAAACCGCCTTCATTTTCCCATGGGGAATCTTTACCTACCGAAAACTCCCATTCGTTTTAAAGAATGTTGGAGCAACATTTCAAAGGGCCATGGACTACACATTTCACGATAACATGCATATCGTTAAAGCTTACTTGGATGGCCTTCCAGCCCATTCAAAGAAGAGAGCGCAACACCTATATCATTTAAGAGCTATCTTTCTTAGGTGTCATTTCTATAACATACGTATGAATCCACATAAATGCATTTTCTTTGTCGATTCTAGACGCTTACTTTCTTTCATTGTCTCCAAGTACAGGATTAGGGTTGATCTCGATAAGGAAAAGGAAATTACTCAATTGCCTAAACCACAATCCATTTTGCAGCTCCAACATTTGCAGGGGAAAGAAAACTTCTTATGACAACATCGTAAAATGTTGAGTTGACGAAAGGCTTTATGCACCTACTTAAGAAGGGAGTTCCATACATGTGGGATGATCAAGCTCAATGATCATTTGATGCCTTGAAAAAGGAGATTATATCAGCCCCACTCCTTAGTTTTCCCAACTATGGGCATGACTTTCTTCTATACTTGGCAACCCCGCAATCCTCTCTAGGAATGGTCTTGGTTCAAACTCAAAATGACCTGAGTAAGCATGTGATATACTATCTCGAAAGGCTTGGCTGGGGCCGAACTCAGATATTCACATGTGGAAATGTTGTCCTTGGCAGTTGTCTTTGCTGGCAACTGCTTCCGACATTACATACTACTGCGACAAACTAATGTCATTGCCTTGGAGAATCCCATGACACACATTTTGTTTCATCAAGTCATTGGAGGGAAATATTCCAAATGGATAGTGATCCTCCAACAATTTCATTTGGTTTTCACTACCGCAAAGGCAAAAAATTCCTTAGTCTTCATTGAACTTTTGTCGAATCTTCCCATTGTCGATCCTAATGAGATAGCCCATGGTCCTCTTCTATATGAAACTGTCTATCTTATCGACTCTATTGACCCTTGGTATGGTGACATTCTTGTCTACCTCCAAGGGCAATGTTTCCACCCTAAACTATCATCAAGTGATCATCATCGCATCTGCCACCAAGCACGACATTATTTAGTGCTTAAAGATACATTGTATCGTCATGGTGCTGATACATTTCTTCAATGTTACCACACTCATGGGGAGGTAGAACAAGTTTAAATGACTGCCATGTTGGGGCATGTGGCAGTCATCTTTCTGGTATATCTATTGCTCAGAAAGTTTTGCACGCAAGCTACTACTGGCCAACCTTGTTCAAATATTGTATCAAGTCTATATAGTAGTACCACCCTTGTCAAATGTTTACAAATAAAACACGTGCTCCTTTGGCGCTACTGCACCCGGTTATCTCTGCCAGCCCCTTTGCCAAATGGGGGATAGACTTCGTAACTTGTAACCCCACTTCCTTTGCCAGGCGCAACTATATTATCGTAGTTGTGGACTATTTCATGAAATGGGTCAAAGCCCTTTCCACCTTCCGGACTGATGGAGAAACCATGGTGCTATTCCTTTTTAATCAGGTCATTTGTCACTTTGGTGTGCCCTTCACGATCGTCACAAACCATGGGTCTCATTTTCAGAATCACATGATGTCTGACTTAACATCGTTGCTCGGTTTTCGTTAGGATCAATCATCCTTGTTGGTGAGGTAAATCCCCTCTACGGATAGAGGCGATCCCTACTAGCCCAATAGGGGTCTAGCAACAATCAAACAATGCTGCACCGCAGGTTCCTAGTTGTAATTAACAAGTGGGTAAGAGTAACCTACTTGGATTCCAACGCTATGTTTGTCGAAGAGATACTCCTCTCGCTCCTTCACTCCAGCCGATCACAATTCCCGCTATCCTCGCGGATGAACACCTGCACAAGCAAAAGAGAGAAAACACAAGCGTAAAATCTACTAACAACAACTATGTATCAGTCAGGAAGGATACAATTTACATCAATCATTCATTGGGCAAATGGAAATGGAACCATAAGAGTAGTCATCTATCTTTATTAACAGAAAATAGAGTAAGGTACAACCGAAGTCCTGACGCTGAGTCCTTCTCTAGAGGGTCCAGCCAGCATATCTTCCAAGCATTCACCTTTGGAGCAAATCTCCCAAGTCAAAGGGTCTCTCTCTCACATACAAGGCAACAAGCTCATGACCTTCTTCAAGCTCAAAGCAATCCTCACACAACACACCAAATGCCTACAGAAAGCAGCACTAAAATGCACTAAGAATTCCTCAATTAAAGTCTATACGTTCCAAACTAGCTGCTCATGGGCCATGGAGGAGGCTTATAAAGAGAAGGAGCCTCCATGAATAGGTAAGGGATGAGCTTTCCTCCAAGATAAGAGGATGGTCAGTCGAACAGACATGCCAGAGAAAGGATGGCGACCTCAACAATGCTAACAACCAGTTCTGGATGGGTCTGGAAGGCTAGTTGTTAGAACAAATTCGCTCAAACAGGATCAGCGCGGAAAACTCATGAACTGCCGCGCTGACATCGCAAACCTATGTAGAGGAAGTCCGGTCAGCGCGAAAGGGACCAACGGAGGGGGCGCTGTTCGTAGAAATGGAACCATCGCGGAAAAGACGTGTCCTTCCGCGCTGGCAGCGCAACAACAACATTGGCCTCCGCCTGTCAGCGCGGTTATTTGACAAACAGACGCGATGATTCATTTAACTTGGGCAAAGAGGGTTTTTTATCCATTTTTGAGGAGCATGAGTATGGGTGAATGTGGTTTATAGCACAGTAGGGAGACTGACATGATGGCAGTGATATTTTACTGTGTAACAGATGCCCCCTAAAGCATGAAGCCCGAGAGAGTGGGAGGGGTGAAATGCTTTACAAGACTGCTGGGCTGGAACACCACTGGAGAGAAACTGCAGGCGGATACAACTGATATTTCAATTACATGTAGTCTAGGCATGGGCGCAGCCATCCAAAAGACATATAGAAACAAGGTCTATGGTGTGGACGCAGCCACCCAGCTGAGAAGACCATAATGATAAGAGGTATGGTCGCAGCCATCCTTAAGAAGACTCAGGTATGGTCGCAGCCATCCGTCAAATGAGTCATGTAATGATGTCCCATAAAATCGCAACCTGGTCCACAATGGACTAGAACCAGGGTCTTGCGCTCCATCCAAATCCGAACAAAGTACAAGTTCAAACATGTGAATAGATGTGTCGAAGTCGAACATGCTTGAACATCGTCTGATTACCAGCCAATAATGAGAGCTGTTTAACAGACGCGAGAGGGGCCACCAATGATGACGATGGTCCTCAAGGTACTATAGGTACAATCCACGGCATGTGAATGAATGAGCCGATGTCGAACACCCGCGGAATCATCTGATCGGAGGCCAATGATGAAGACCTCGCGTCGAACATGAAAGACCTGCCATTGAGGCATGCAGGTCCCAAGGTACCTGAAGGGAGTCTCTAGGTCACTCCTGGAAAATGAGCTGAAGTCGACAGGAAGTGATCTTTATCGAAGGTGGGCCATAACGATTCCCACATCATCGACGCGAGACGGGTAGAGACAAGTTTGTTTTGTGTGAAATATCAGAGGGAGGTTATACTTGCAGAAGTCAACTTCTCTTGAACATATCGGCGGCACAACGACGGATTTGGCAGTATTTGGGGGTCAAATGGTCAGAGGTCATAACGAAAGGACAATGAGTAGATGAGTGGCCAAATAGGATAACCCGAACCCATGGAGGCAAAAGTGAAGTGAGATGAGATGTCCCCACCCAGACGCGAGTGCAACAGTGCCATGTTCAAGAGCGACATACTGCCGATGACGACGATTATGGTTCCTTTATTTTCCCCCACCATTTCTGGCGAGTACCCCGATTATTTTTGGATGACAAGCTTGACGGGGATAGCATATGCTTGGAGAGCGTCATTGCGACGGAGCCCGATGTCATTTAGTTTTAACGAGTCTGACAAAGGAAAAACTCGGCGCCTTTTCATGTTTTAGGGAGTTTGAAAAGACAGCTGAAAAGGAAACTCCAGGGGGGTGCTTTTTCGTACAGTTGTGTCTCTCGAGCCCGAAAAAGTATAAAATGATGCTCGAAAGAACCGCCCGATCATCACGACCGAGGAGTACTTTTCGTGAGTAGTGATTTCGATCTGAAAAAGTAAAAAAGCGATTGAAATCACGTCGCTTCGTGACCATTAACGAACCTGAAACGACAAGGGTCCGACAATCTTTTCGTTTTTAAACGGTCAGAAAAGGGTTTAAAGACGACCGCCTCTTATTTACGTTTAACGAGTCAAGAGGAAAAACTCGGCAATCTTTTCATCTTTAAACGGTCAGAAAAGAGCTGAAAGAAGACCTCCATTTTTATTCTCTTTAACGAGTCAAAAAGGGAAAAATACTCGGCAATCTTTTCACATTTTATGAGTCAGAAAAGATCTTAAAGGGGACTCGTCCTAGAGGAACGAGTGGTATAAAGGGTAGCAACTGGTTCCGGCAATGGTGGAACTGCTCAAAACATGTAATGGTCAAGAGGCTGGCTAACAAAACCACTCATCGTTGCGG
>APFE030341540.1:91646-106804 GCA_000404065.3 Pinus taeda | reverse complement strand
TGATAATATTTTTATTAGATTCCTCTTGTCGAGAGGTGTAAGATTGATATAAAGATCATCCGATTCCGATAAGTATTCATGGAGATATGAATTTATTTTGAATATGGAATTATTATCAAGCCGACCTACAACTCATGTAGGCTCAGAAACCCAACAATTGCATTTATTCAAACACCAACGTTGTGTATAAATATAGGACTTTTCCTCATTTGGATTCACTCTATCTCATCGCATTTCTCTCTCTCTACTGCGCAGAAAAGAGTCTCTTCTCTATTGCACAGAAAAGGGTCTCTCTCTCACACATGTGAAGCTGGAAGTTGTTGAACCTGAAGCTACAATTGCAGATCCAAAGTTTGACCAGCGTTGACCATCAGATCTCCTCCTTAGAACTGTGTTGTAGGTCCATCTAGATCTCCTCTAAAAGCCACAACTTTTGGTGGTGGAATCAAGTCAATCCGACGGACGGTTTGCAAGATATCGATTGCCCTAGTTTGAAGGAAGTTGCTGAAATTGAAGCTGCAACTGCAGAAGTAAAGTTTGACCTGCGTGGACTAGAAGATCTCCTCATCTGAATTGCACTGTAGGTTCATCTGAACCTCCTCTGGAAGCCGCAACTTTTGGTGGTGGAATCATGCCGATCCGACGTTTGGTTTGTGAGATATCGTCTGCCCTAGTTTGATGATGAAGCCACTAATGCTGATGCTGTTGATCTAGGGTTTGCTACTGCTAATATAAATCAGATTTATTGTACTGTTTCTCTCTGCTGAATTATTGAAGATAAAAGAAGATTTGATCAAAGGGTTTCCCCATACATTGTGGGGTTTGTCCTTGGCTAGCCACCACATCTTGTGTCTCTTGTCTTGGCTTGTTTTGTGTCGATCGTTTAATGTTCTGTCTGTACTTTACTTTATGTACATGTGATTGCTAATCTGTGGAATATAATAAGAAAAAGAAGTAAACTGCTATAAGCATAGAACATACCATATCTTATCATGTGTTCATGCGATCCCACCTACGCTGAATGATGGGTCGAATCTGGGAAGTATAGAACTCTAATGAGGGCTCCCTTTGTTGAATGGCTACCTTCACACGACCCAACATGCTATCAAAGGTCTCATAGATTTCTCCAAGACTAGGAGCATCTGAATCAATGTAACGAATGACCTCCACAATAGGGCCGAAGAATGACGCCAAATAAGAACAATTTGCCCACCAATCATGCTCCAACACCTGAAGCTTGACCTTCTTCCTAGTGTCTGTCTTTGATTCTGACCACCTTCCCCATTCTGAACTCACAACCAAGGATTGTAGAGGTGCTTGTACCTCTATCATCCTCTCCAATAAGAGAAAATAGCTAGCATATCTAGTATCAGTGGGCTTGAGGAATTCTTGCCTCGTGTGAGCCTTGTACATAGCCAAGGAGGTGTGGTGGTTGCAGATAAACATCTGCACATCTCTTGCCGCTGACGCCAAGTCTGATATCCACTAAATCTTGCCAATGTCCTTCAGTGCATTATTGAGTGCATGCACACAACAAGGAGTCCAAAAAATGTGTTGATACCTGTTTTGAATCAACAACCCAGCTGATCTACAAACTGCTGTTGCATCTGTCACAACGTGCACCACACTATTAGGCCCAACATCCTCTATAGCTTCTCGAAGAAGCTCAAATTAGAAAGATGCATCCTTGCGCTTTCCAGAACAATCAACATCTTTAAGAAAGAATGGACCTTCTGAAGATGTCACTATGATGTTGATTAGTGGGTGTTTTCGAATGTCAATCCATCCATCCATAACAATAGAGCAACCAAACCTCAACCATGTTTGTCTCATTCTCTCTTTCTGCACATTAATTTTGGACACTTGTCTATCTAAAATTGTTGTTTGTAGTTTATGTTCTCCGGGTGGTACATATGAAGGCCCTATTTTTGCAATTGCTTGGACCATTTCCTTGTAATAAGGAGAACGAACAACATGGAAGGGAATTCCATTAGCAAAATGAAATTTGCCAATTGCATCATCTGTGTCATCTCGATCTAGAATGTTGTACATCCCAGACACTGTACCACCCTTTGCACAAGAACGAGATGCACCAGTAGAAACCTTTGTCTTTTTTGATGAAGCATTGGATGGAGGAATATTTGTGGATGGATCAACATGTCTACTAGAAAACAATCCTTTTCCAGTGGTTGCCCTTTCTAGCCTCCAAAGTTGCTCTCTTTGAGCTGAATTCAGGTTCTTTGAGGGACATATATTGATTCCTTTACCTTTAATAGCCAAAATGTGTTGCTTCACCTTGGTATAGCTGCCAACAAAGTGATGCCCACAAATATTTTCAGACCCAATCACGTGAGACACCACCACCTTTTGGATTCTTTTTCGGCAGTCTAGTTGCATAGATTAGAAGTGGTTTTAGAGGATTAAATGTCCCCTTTGCAAATTTTTCCAGCTCTCTTGGTGGGTCTCCAGAATTTACACCATGCCTATTCTGGTATCTTGCCCCCTTGTGACCGCTTTCAACTTCTTCTTGTGCTTCATGTGGCTCACTACCACTGTAGCTACTGTCACTGTTTTCACTGTTCCCTGAAGAAGTTTGACTCAGACTCATAGTTGTAAGTTGTAACTTTGTAAGTTAGAATGACAAATCAAAATGTAAGTTGCAGCCTATAGGTTGCAACCTGTAATGAAAAAAAATAAAATTTAGAAACATTACAGCTACAACACACACATTAAAGTTTTGATTCTTGGACACTGAATTTTTTTTTTTTTTTTTTTTTTTTTTTTTTTTTTTATTTACAAGAAAAAATAACATCAATACAGTAAAAATTATAAACAATTTTAAAAAATTGAAAATTTACAAAACAGTTTCAATTTTTTTTAAACATAGTGAAGACTCAAAACTTAAAATAAAAAAAGAAATGAAAAAAAAGAAAAAAAACGCAGCCTAAAAAATTAAAAACAAATTAAAATTTACAAAAAAAAATTGAAAAATTAAAAAACAGTGAATCTAAAGTTTCTAATTTTTTTTTTTTAAGAAATCAAATACATTATACAGTAAATTTAAAAGAAAAGAAAAAAAAGAAACACAATTATAGATTTCAGAATTACAAAAAAAATTTAAAAATGAAGAAAAATTACTAACAATTTTGGTACTTACTTGCAACAGTCAGCGTTCACGCAGGGCCGCAACTTGCAAGTGACATTGGACAGCAACAGTGGACTGCTGCTCAACGAGGTGCTGCTTGCGATGGAACGCTGGACTGCAGTCTGCTGCTCGCTGCTCACTGGAGGAACAATGCTGGACTGGAAGTTTGGAACAATTCTAAGGAACCTCCAAACCAATGCTCACTGGTGGACTGCTACTCGATGGAGGAGTCAGGACCGTGGACGTGGACTGCTGCAGCGCTGCCCGATGTGCTCGTAGGATGCTCGACGTGCTCGTAGGACGGGAGGAGTTTTGAGTTTTGAGTGGAGAGAACTGTGTGAGGTCTCAGGTGTGAGGGTTTACGCTTTAAAACATAAAACAATGCAACGCAAAACCCTACGCTGTTTAAGTGTTAACAATTAATTAAATTAATTAAAGTTGAGTTCTAATTTAAACTATTTTTTTTTTAAATCGTGTTCTTGTCCCCTCTCGTCCTCCATCGTCCCTCCTCGTCCCCCCATGACCCCTCACGACCCCCCTCGTCCTCCTTTTCGAAAATGACCCCTCAGGACAGGGAAACGACCCCCTGGCACGTCCCCCTGCATACCCTAATTTTTGGGAGTGTGGGGAAACGACCCCTTCTCGTCCCCAAGTCCCCGGAGTGCGGGGGAGCTCAGAAACTAGATCCCTAGGGGGGGGAGTGAGTCCCCGTGGAACACGGATCTCAACCACACTAGGCTTTGTCAAAAACATCAACAACCTGCTCAATAAGAAAAGAGTATACCATGGTCGATTCTATCACTTGATCACATAGATCAACAAACATCTTCTAAAGCAAACTGCTTCAGAAATCAACTAAATGTGCAACAGAATATTCATGTCATTCAGACCAACAGAGCACCTAGCAGTGCTCTTTCTTTGTTCAATGAACCAATAAGAGGGATTCATCAAATCAACAATAGAGTCTCGCAACCTCTTCAAATTTTCCTCAAGCAAGTGTCCATGGACTCATGCTCCATTATGCCACAACATCAGCAAGGATTTTACCATGCTCGTTCCATACTTTTAATCTTACAATTCTTCAATCAACCCCCTCTTACACTAGACGGAGAAGTGCTCAGCCCTTGTCAGAAACATATCATCAATACATCGTAGAAAAATCATAGGCTCATCTTCAACAGATTTGGATCAACATCATTCTTCCAAACATCTAACCAACTTCATCTTGGAAGTCACAATTGACTTCTTTTCATCATACATCAAAACATGCTTCATTCACACTGATCTTGTCTGTGCCCTCTGAGTCTAGGGCTTCATCCAATCCAAGTCTTTTTGCCCCAAGCTTTCTTCTTCCAATCTTTTCATCTATACCAGAACCTTGATAAGCTTCATTATGTACTTGCAATCCTCACTAGGAGGCTGTGGCAGAACGAATACAACCAAACGAGATCTACAAGGACAAGAAGAAAAACAACGTCATTAATGATTAAAAATAAAAATAAATACAAGATACTTATCTTTTGAGAACATCTCAGTGCCCACTTAATCTTTAGGCTTCTTGCATCCGACTTACAAATCAACCTCATCATCAAGATCCAATCTTCTAGGAGCTAGGGTTTCTTCTTTCAAGCAAAAGCAATTAATTCATATGCCCTGGGCTTTCATTTACAATCCTATTCGTCTAGATAGGGTTTGCAATTAGGGTTTTGACTCTAAACCCTAAAATTTCTTCAAGCTTAGTCTAGGGTTTTACTCATTCTTGCATTCTTTTCCAACATCATTCTTGATTTTAAATAATGAAAGATTAGTCCTAGGGTTTAGCCTACAAACCCTAGGGCTCCCTTGGTAGGGTTTACAAATCCAAAAATATTCTTTAGACATCCAGTCTTCCAAACCCTAGTTGATGCAATCTCATCAACAAGATATTAGAAAATGTATTCTACTCATATTGTGATCAACCTTTAGGATTTTGAAGAGGAGATTGGATTTTTTTTGATGTCTCAATTTTTTTTCTCAACGTAAGATTTCTTCTAGTAATATCATACTGGTCTTAAATATTCATGTAAGATTTTACTCCTTTGGTCATCTAGGCTTGAAGAGACATAATAGACCCTTTAAAAAAAAAAACTTCCAGACCATGTTCACCAAACTTGCGACTTGATGATATTGAGCCATTCATCACTTGTATTGACAATCTTGGGATTTATAGCTTTTGTTGGACTGAATATGATACTTTGGTTTCAAGCCTTTAAATTTTATCCTGATCAACAAAAATGACCTAGTCAGCTTAGAATTGTCGGTGCAAAGTTGCAAACAACATAATGATAATATATAACATGAGACTTTCTTTACAGAGTCTCAGGCTTTCATTGTCATAATGATGCATAACTAGGATGTCACTACAAAAGTGATTCGGTGTCATAATTGAGATGATTCGAACCTCCAATTGAGGTGGTTTAGATCTTGTCACAAAGAAGACTTTGGGTTTCCTAACAAAAATATGGTACAAACATTATTTCACAAACCCTCTAAATTGACAGCCGATCCATGCTACAACTGGATTGAATCAATTGAGACCAAGTCAAGGGTTTTTCCAATTAGCCAACGATCTATTGTCTCTTCAATTCAATGTCCAACAAATGATAATGTTTGTTTACTGCTGACCAGTTCTACGTACCGACCCGCCAATGTATTAATTCACTGACTCTAATCCGTATGCGCATTATATCTCTGCTTACGTTGCCTGATGTCTACAATGATCACCTTATGCTAGAAGTAGGGTTCAGATTACCAGTTTGACTTGTATACAAAATATCTCATGGTAAATTTTCAATGCACCCTTTTTATATCCGAACCATTGTTAAACATAAGTTACGCTATGATCAAACTTCATAAAATATTTGATTAGAATCGTATGCCAACAAACGTAGTTCCACCCTCGATCAGAAATAAAAGAACGATAGATGACACTGCAAGGATTGAATCTCAAATTCGAGCCAGAACTAAAACCATAACAAAAATATAATCAACCAATCATTCCATAATAGTGCAATGTAAGCCATTGATCAAGCAATGCACTGCCTTAGGTGTTCTCTAATTAGCGTTTAGCCTTAGATCAGCCTTTGCCTTATATGAACCTTTCAAACTTCAAATATGCATTACTACTCCATGGCTTTAGAGATCAAATAGATAGATATGCTAGAGCAAGAGTAACAAAGATTGTTTAGATCATCAAAGAACTCAGATTATCATACTCCAACATAGAACTCGGATTACGAAATATGCTTAAATGATGCCACAGGACTTGCATAAGAGGTGCCACAAAGATGAGTTCAGACTTCACATCTCTCTCTCTCTCTCTCTCTCTCTCTCATATATATATATATATATATATTGTATTATAATATATCAGAACCTCGCATATCCATAGTGCACAAATCACAAATCATAGAAGAAGCTCGGACGGATGTCACATAGACTTGGCTTTAACCACAAAGATAATTTACATGGCCTCAAACTTCATGTTTTAGGTTCGCACGGTTTTCGTAGAGAATTAGGTACCTCATAGGACTTTCCAGGTTTGCAAATTTCCACAGTGATTAGATGCCACAGGCTTGCAAGAGAATAGGTGACTTCGTTTTGCTTCTCGACTTTCCAGGTCTTCTTGAGTGAGGGCAGTATTAAGAGAATATGTAGCTCACATGAACCACCACTGGACTCTGCCCACAGAGCAACCCTCCAAAATTACCCTTGTTGCCTTTTGAGACAATACAGCCTTAGTTCAACCTTGTATCATATTCTTAGCACTTTGTTTTTCACTTTGATCATGTCAGTTTTGTCATAGGGCGTATGCCATGAACAAACCTTAGTCAACACGGCCTCTCTCTTTGCTAACTCGACTTTCCAGAGCTTCCAATGTTGCTCTTCAATCCAGCTCTGATAACATGTTGATCTTTCTAGGGCAAACAAGCTAGAACAATTTTCTTCAATAGATAACTACTTCTAATGATTAGTTAGCATCAATTACATATATAACATCTAATATCATTAAGCAATTCTATAGATGAAAATGTCAACCAATAATCATGAAAGAGTAGTAGAAAAATGACCATGAGACAATGAGACAAGGGACCTAGAAATTAGGCTTCAGGCTAGGGCAAGACCCACAAAGGGGAAACCTAGAAATATTTCCTTATGAGAGAGAGTTCAAAGTTCATCAATGCATCCAAAAACAAGACATTAAGATAACACCTAACTAGAAACAAAAGTTTCCAAGCCTCTCCTCCATCCTTTTGAAATTTCAATGCTCCTTACCTCTTTTTCTTTTGCTTGAACAAAGATAATCAAGACTCAAGTCAATATGTCAAGTGAGGAGGCATAATACAAATACAAATTTTCTATTTCTTCACACAATGAAAATGCCGACCATGGCTACTCATATTCCAACAACTTTTGGGATATAGAGCTTATTTTTGTGATCTAACATGTATTGAGGAGTTGGACTATTCTGAGTGGAGTTCTCCTCTTATGTGCACATATGTTGAGGCATTGATGGGGCTGTCCCCTTACTTCATATTGCTTGTTTGAAGGGATATCCCCTTTCTTCATGGATCTAGTGGAATGCTATGATGACTTGCAACATGGATTTATGCTAGATTAGTTCCTCATTTCATGGGTATATGCATGTGTACATATTTTGAGGGTTATTACACCTTGGAGGACGAGTTTATTACACATTTAAGAGGACACCCTTGAAGAATTCGCTCTTTTGGGTTTGTCTTACATATCCCAAGGCTTTTAAACCCTAGATGAAAAAGGGTGTCTCGTTCTTGGAGGCCTTCTTGCACACTCTTTCATGCATTGATTGGATATGTATTTTGGGATATATTACCTTGATCATATGAGAGAGACATTTAGCTTGATGAGGAGACCTATGGTAAAGCCATCATTTATTTTATGCATTTGTTGACTTGTCATATGAGTCATTTATGAGATATTGATATTGTATTGTTTTCTTTGGAGAAAAGTGTGGATCTAGAAGACTTCAAGCTTATTGTTTTATACTATTATTATTCTTGTAGAGATTAGTGGATCTAGGAAAATGATTAATATTTTATTGTAAAATGAGGAGCTAAGACCCTATATAAAGAGTATCTCTCTCCATTTGTAGTCATGGTTGGATTTGTGGGAGAACTCCTCTTTAAAGCTTGATTGAATATCTTTTGAAGGTTATTGGAAAGTTAAGGGTTTCTATACATGTGTCGCTTCGATTTTCATTCATTCATATTGCTAACTTTATTTGCTGGAAACATCTAATGGTTCTGCTGCAATATGGACTTTAAGTTGGCAAGCCAGCTGTTAATGAAGAAGGCTTAAACAAGGTTGTCTTTTTGCTTCTTTCTGTTTTCATTTCCAGATTGTAAGTATTTTGATTTGTAATTCATGGAAGAGTTTCTTTAATGAAATCACTGTTTATTTGCTAGCATGTGCATGACTAGAGCACCTTTGTAAGGGCTTACAAACCTTGATTTCCAACAATAATCCATGGGTGAGATTTTGCATGCAAAGGTGACACATTTCACTAACCCCATTCACTTGATTTTGACCCTTTTGATTCCCTTTTTGACTTCATTTGCCCAATCTGAATAAACTCTAGTCTCAATCCTCTATCACATTACTTTCCTCTGTCACAACTTACGTTTTACTCAGACAACATATCACATTTAGCCTTTGTTGTCTATGTCTCAGTAATCCTATTCTAGCGGCACACCCCTTTTACTAAAGGAGAGCCAGTCTAAGGCAAGATGAAGGTTTTTGTGGTGACATTGGCATCCTTCATTAGTTGCCCATTGTCTATCACTGATTTCAGACTTTGGATCTCAAGTGCTAGTTTGAATAGTAACATGAACCATTGTGCAGCTTAGTTCATAAGCAACAATATCTGTCTTAAACCCCGTAGTATGTGGACCGTCCAAAGATGAAGTGTTGAACCATCTTACTTCTAGGGAGTAAACTCAGTGAATTTGTTGCTATCTAGAAGCAGTGATGCTTTTCCTAGACTTTTAGATGATTTCAGCATACTTTTATCCGCGCTTAGAGAAATGTTAGATTGTATGACCAATGTCATTGATAGTAGATTAAAATTTCAAATTAATGAGAAAATCAATGGGGCAAAGGAGGAAAACGATTGTGGGAATTTGTTTAGGAAAGCATTGCTTCCTTACTAGTATAGCTGTGAATTGCTATTTTGTTCCAAACAGGTTTTGAATGATTTAAAAGTGACAATTAATATGGTTAAGCTGCTTTCAACATAGCCTGCATATATCTTTGGAGTATCTATGGCAAATTTATTTTGCTCATTTTGTAGGGTTGTTTTTATCATATACGTTGTAGTTACAGTGCGTAGCGTATTTTATCCTTACGCTAAACTTTAAAGTATCATTTAATCAGTTAACCTGTTTTTGATTTTGAAGTGAGCTTGAGAAATGATCATATCTTCATATTATGACAGATACTTCAAGGTGGTTACTACAACAGAAAACTACAGCCATGTGATGTCCAAGTTCCGTGAGGAAGGAATTCCATTTGAAACAGATGGTGGGTTTGAATATTTACCCATTACAACTGTTGAGGTATTTTCTGTTTACCGTTTTGTGATCCAGTTTTATTATTGCTTCAACCTTTTTGTCCAGATTTTACGTCTACTTTAAAAATTTATAAACTAGAATGAAGACTTTTCCATATGAGCAAAAAACTAACTTGGCAAATTAGAGATGAGACAGTTTTATTTCCACAGAGATTGCTTGTTTGGTAATATCAGTAGATGTTCTGTTGGAATGCAGTGCTTAATGGTGTCAAGCAATTAAGCTCTTTGTTTCTGGAAATTTAGAGTTTCTTTATTGAACCCCATTTTTATGTTTCAACTTTATCTGCTAACTTAGCCTCATGAACAAGTAGTCTGATGATGGGTGCATATTCTCGCATCGAATAATGAAATATGACCTTGCCTAGTTTCAAGAAAAATTTAACACTATATGTTAGGATTATTGTCCCCTTAGACAAAACAAACAAAGGCTGGTTTTCTAGTGTGGTGGGCTTTCACATTCTAAAGGAAGTGAAATACTCTTGCAGAAATACTCTTGGAGAAAAATCACACCTTGGAAGGTTAACTTAAGTGACATTGGAATTTGTGATGTTAGGTTCTTTTATGCCTTTTTCTTACTTTAATGATGCCCCTAATCAGGTTTGTAGAATCCATACATGTCCACCTTCAACTACCTCATGTCATCTGGAAGTGCATACTTGTTTGTAGATTTCTGACAGCTTAGATACGTGTAGATTCAAGTGACTAGAAGTAGGCGTTACAAAATGGTAAAAGGTCAGATTGTAATGGGCATGTAGATGTTAGACATAGGCATTATAAAGTCACTTTGACTTTAGGTTATTTTTATGCTTTATTTCACCTTAGTGTGTTTCTCAATCTATCCCACATTCATGAGGTGGATTGGTTGGAGTAGCTTGTAACCTTTTATAAGAAAGCTTTCACTTTCTCATTAATCAACACAATCTTGGTTTTCTTTATGTCTGTGTTATCATGATATGGTATCAGAGCCTAGGAGTTTCAAAGCCATATCAAGAGTCTCAAGTCTTGAGTCTCAGTGGTGAGTGGATAAGGACTTCCATTCTAGTGTGCCAGGTTTGAGGAAGTGTAGAAGTGCAACATAAGAGATCCAAATCAGCCAAGGAGATCAAGGGGAGATCTAGGGCTGTAATCTTCTTCAGTCAGGTCATTATCCTAGGACGAGAGCCTAAGTAGCTTCTGTTGAATGGTATTGTCATTGATGCCAATGTCGGTCCTTGAACTCTTGTAATATTCATCTAAGTTTGCATTGATTGGAAGCTCCCAATGACAAGAAGCCCTAGAAGCCCTGTACTTGTTGAGGAAAAAAGATGCAGAGGACAATGATATTGATCACGAGATCATCATCATTTATTTCTCCTCGTCGTACTGATTCCAACGGTATATGGCATGCCTTGTGGTTCATCTCGGTTTCAGAGATATGCTCGATCAAAGATTGAAGCCCCCTTCTTGTGGGCAAAGTCCGCAAAATGAGATGATGTGGCAGCTTATCATTGGTTAGAAAATTGCTCAAATCATGAGGCCAAGAAGGACTTTTTATTGAAGGATTTAATTAAATATTTTGAGATCAAAAGAAAATTTATTAAGTACAAAAGTATTCAAAAATAAATTAAAGTTGGTCCTAAAATCGTGTGGGTTTTTGGGCTCCATAATAAAATTCAAAATTTCAATTTCAAATATGTTGGAAATATAGTAGCCATGGTCAGTATTTTCATCATGTGAAGAAATGGAAATTTTGAATTTATATTATACCTCCTAAATTCCTCAAGTCAGCTGGGCCCCTTGGAGGCACCCTTTTGACCCCTTTGGAAGACTATAAATAAGAGATCTCTCCTCATTTGGCACATCATCTTGTGACTTGATTATCTCTGTTCCAGTGAAGGAAGAAGAAGAAAGGGGGGCTGAAATTTTAGAAGAAAGGAGGAAAGGCTTGGCAACTCTTGTTTCTGGTTAGATGTTATTTTGATGTCTTGTTTTTGGATGTATTGATGAACTTTGAACTCTCTCTCTCTCTCTCTCATAAGGAAATATTTATGGGTTTTCCCCTTGTGGGTTTTTCCTTGGCCTCAGGCTTAATTTCTGTCTCTTGTCCAGGGTTGCGGGGGAGCGGATCCCACCCCCTTTGAATCGCTCCCAGAGCACGCTTCGAGTGGGAGTGAATTGGGAGCGACTGGGAGCACACTCCCGCAAGAAAAATTCATTCCCTGGTTTTTTCACAATTTTTTGTTACAAAGATGTTCCAAACACAATTTTTTTCAAAGAAACAATAGTTTTTTAGTAGGGCAGCCTAATATTGAAGCTTATGTCCCTAGTATTGATATGCAATTTATGGTAATGTTAAATTCTTAAAATTTTAACATTACCATGAAATGACTTAGAATGTTTGAGAGTGGTTTCGACCTCATTGGATTTCATATGGAGAAAGTAGAATTTTAGATCTCACTCAAAATCCAACGAACTTGTCAATTTTTTAGGATTTCAGGATTGGAGGGATTGCAATGTTTCCATTGAATTTTGTCATGTAGTAGGGTGTGGGACTCATATTTAATCAAGAACACCAAGCCCTCTATGTACCTTGATGTTAGTGACATTGGTTGTTGAACTCCTCTATCATGACCCTACTAAAAATGTACCCATCACTCAAACAAAATTTTGACTTGACATGCTACATTTTTTCTATCTTCTTTTAATTGCTTAGAGGGTGATATTAATGACAAAGATCCAAAGATAGGCAATGATTTTGATGAAATGTAGCTATTTGTTGTAGCATGATGTTTTTGGATACTAGAGGCCATCTAGATTCTAGAGCCTATTTGTTGATGTATTTTCAGTTCAAAGATGGATTGCACTCGATGCTATTTTTGTTATGTGCGCCCTTACATGCTATATAAATGAGAACTTGTAACTTGTGGACGTGGTTGAGAAGATTATAACTTCTAGATGATTGGTGTTATATGGTTTAATCCATGCTTCTATGCTTTTCTATATCTAATTCATCATTCTATATGCTTTTGTTGACATATATGCATCAAAATATATAAAAATATATATTATATAAAAATTAGCTCCCAATTCACTCCAGACCCGGGAGCTTTTGAAAATGTCACTCCCTGCTTCCTCTTCCTCTCCTCGCTTCTGCTCCCACTCCCAAGTAACCTTGCTTTTGTCTCATTTTCTCATGCAGTGTTAATAATATTGCCAATATTTGAAAATATCGCGATATTTTCGGCAAAACAAGATATCGCCGAGTCAATATCATGATATTTTCCACTTTGAAAATATCGCCATATTTCTGAAATATTGGCAAAATATCACACAACAATCGAATTTATCGTCGGGCAAGCTGGGCTACAACTACAAAGCCAAAATTTTGACTTTTATTTGCTCATTTTGCTTTGTTAATCTTGGAGAAGGAAGGGGAAGAGCTTTGCGGTAGTTTTCAAGGAGGGATTGAGGATCAAACAACCGTTATCATCACCAACCAATTTTTTTTTTTGGATCAAAGATTCAGGAACAATGAGACAAACTTCATTTCTTCTAGTAATAGGTATGTTCTTAAAAAACCTTATGTTAATCATTTTTTTCATACATTTAAGGTTATGGTTGCTCGCCTCTTTGCCTACCAACATTTTTCTTCTTTGGTTTTTTCCCATTTGCTACGATTTTCATTCCCATGAGCTAATGCAAGGGTTTTCTCCATATTTGGACAGTAATCTTCATTTTTTTTTAACTTTCTTATCTTATTGCCATTTTTCATTGCAATTAATGTAGTATTATTATTTTTTTTAAATGAGGTGGATGTTATTTTTTGTGTATGGGGCTTTAATACTAATTTTTTGTTTTTTGGTACCCTAGGTTTTAATTACTCCTCTACAAATATGCCAAAGCCGTTGGACCCATTTTGGGAGTATGGGGAACCTGATGGTGGGACAAATCAGACATATCTAACATGCAAATTGTGTGGGGACAAGATAACAAGAGGGGTTACGCGATTGAAATAACATTTGGCTAGACTCCCTGGACATGATGTTGGGCTTTTTACGGAATCTAGTGTGGAGCTTATACAAAAAGCTCTTGAAGTAATTGATGAAAAAGACAAAAGTAAAGAAGAGGCAGAAAAAAAACAACGCTGAATGTGCAGGTATATCTTTTGAGATATCTTCTTTTGATTTTGAGGCCGAGGGTAGTGGGAGGGGCTCCACAGTGTCACCTGCTAGTGCTAATGTTACTGGGAGTGGGAGGTCATCCTTTTTTGTTCCACGAACTAGACATGGAGCACAACCTTCCATAAAACCAGTTGTTAAAAAAAGGAGAAGCACGAAGTAGATAGAGTTATGGGGAGGTGTCTTTTCTGGAGCAACTTACCTCTCAAAATCAGCAAAAACAATCCATTTTGGTAGCGAATATGTGATGCTATTGCTATTGTGTGCCCAGGGTACAAAAGTGCTACACATGAGGAGTTGCAGGGGCCAATTCTTCAAGCATAAAAGTAGGACGTCAACTCTATATTGGCTGAGTTGAAACATACATGGGAGGTGTTTGGATGCATAGTGATGTCTGATGGTTGCATAGATAAGAAGGGTAGGACCCTTCTAAATTTATTGGTACATTGTGCTAAAGGTACCATGTTTATTAAATGAGTGGATACATCAACACACATAAAATATGCAACATTGATACGTGAGTTGTTAGATGGGTTCATCCGGGAGATTGGTGTGCAAAATGTGGTGCAAGTCATAACAAATAATGCAGCTAATTATATGGTTGTCGACAGGATGCTTATGGAGAGGCACCACACATTGTTTTGGACTCCATGTGCAACACATTGTATTGATTTGCTGCTTGAGGATATGGGGAAATTCTCCTTCATCAAGTAGGTGATTGATATGGCTAGGAGCATCCCCAAGTTTATATGTAACCATGCTTTCGTTCTTAGCCTCATGAGGAGATACACTAGAAACAAGGAGTTGCAGCATCCTGCAATCACATGTTTTGCCACCAACTTTATTACTGTTAAAATTGGCAACTAGGGCCAAACTCCATGTGGATCACCTTATTTATGGCTTCTGATATTCTTCCTAGATTCCTCTCATCGAGAGGTGTGGGATTGATCTAAAGATCATCCGATTCTGATAAGTATTTATGGAGATATGAATTTATTCTGATTATGGACAAATTGTCAAGGTCAACTAGCAAACTTATGTAGGCTCAGAAGCCCAATAGTCACGTCTATTCCACCTCAACGTTTGCATATAAATACAAGGAGCATTCTCCTCATTTGGACAATTCAATTCACTCATCTTCTCTCTCTCTCTCTCTCCCACGCATAAAAGGAGCCTCTCTCTCTCTCACACGTGTGGCTGGAAGGAAGAT
>APFE030341540.1:55251-88141 GCA_000404065.3 Pinus taeda | reverse complement strand
CAGATGGATGTCAAGCGTGCGTTCTTACATGGTTCGATCAAAGAGGAGGTCTATGTGGAGCAACCCAAAGGATTTGAGATTTATGATCGAGAATATCATGTGTGCAGGTTGAAGAAGGCCCTCAATGGGCTAAAGCAAGCACACCGAGCATGGTATGAGAGGATCAATAGCTACTTGATGAAGCTGGGATTCACTAGGAGTGAATCCAACCCTAACCTTTACTTTAAGGTTATAGATGATAAGCCTCTCATACTGGTGCTGTATGTTGACGACTTCTTTCTAACAGGTGCAGACCCTCTCATTCACAAATGTAAGAGGGAGCTAGCTTCTGAGTTCGAGATGAAAGACCTAGGACTTATGCACTATTTCCTAGCACTGGAAGTCTGGCAGAAACTAGGGGAGATTTTCCTATCTCATGGAAAATATGTGGTGAAGATATTGGAGAGATTTGGCATGGTGGACTGCAAGCCTGTAACTACCCTGATGGTGCTTGACTTCAAGAAGTTAAGCGGTAGTGCTACTAGACCTGTTTTACGAAATGCTACCGAATATCGTCAACTCGTTGGAGCATTAATGTTCTTGGTGAACTCTCGTCCAAATATATGCTTTGCAGTCAACACATTGAGTCAACATATGGTTGAGCCTCACCACTCACATTAGATTGGTGCCAAGAATCTGTTGAGATATCTTCGTGGCACAATCACTCATGGGTTGAGATACACTGCCGAAGATGTGAGACTATTTGGGTATACTGATGCTGATTGGGCAGGCAATGTGGTGGACTGAAAGAGCCCTTCTGGGTGCTGTTTCTCTTTGGGATCTGCCTCGATATCTTGGATGAGCAGGAAGCAGAAGTCGGTGGCTTTGATCACCGCCGAGGCAGAGTACATTGCTGCTAGCATGGCCTCCTGTGAGGCAGTCTGGTTGCGAAAGCTCTTCAGTGAGCTGTTTGGTTTTACATTGGATACCACCGTGATTTTGTGTGACAACCAAAGTGGGATCCGTTTATCAGAGAATCCCGTATTTCATGATCGCTCCAAGCATATCGATATCAAGTACCACTATATTTGAGATATGGTGCAACGAGAAGCAATAAGGCTCCAACATATCGGTACAAATGAACAGGTCGCCGACATTTTGGCAAAGCCCCTAGGAAAGGTCAAATTCCTGACTTTCCAAGAATGACTTGGTGTCATTTAGAGACCCTCTTATGGGGGTTGAGTATGATGTATTGAGTTCTAGGAGCTATAGGGGGGCGCGAGGTACTTCTTGCAGAGACATGTGACCACAAGGCGACTCACCATCCCCTGGTGGTGCACTATGTACAGGGTAAAGCTTCAACCTTCCCCTGTGACACCCCGTGGCGACTATGGAAGAAGATGATTAGTTCTCCTATGGGCCAGGATGATTCGTTCTCCGTGGCGACTGTGGAACAGGATGATTAGTTCTCTTGTAGGCCAAGATGATTAGTTCTCCGTGGCATCCACTGGACAGGGTGATTCGTTCTCTTGTGGACAGGATGATTAATTCTCCTGTCGAGGCATCCTACTGATGCAGTCTGGGACACATGGGAAGTACCTCTCATCTGATCAATGAGCAGGAAAATGAGGATAGGGACCATAGTAGTACTATCGATGGACGCATCGCTGTATCTACTGTACTTCCTATGCTAGGATGACCTCCATTAATTTGGGATCAATGATACTGATCTGGGATCAGTGAGAGTGGTTCACACTCTGAGATTGATTTCCACTCAGCAGAGGATGGTATGATACATCCTCGACCATTTCTTCTTCTTCATAGTTCGAGCAGAGCAGAGCAGTGCAAAGCAGAGCAAAGCAGAGTGGGGTCAAGCTGTACAGGACAATGCATTTGATGGATGGATAGCAGCGACGGTCTGATGGATTGCAGATAAAGTTATCCCTAGTTGAGAGGGAGTGTTAAACTTGGCAACTAGGTCCAAACTCCATATGGATCACCTTATTTATGGCTTCTGATATTTTTCCTAGATTCCTCTCATCAAGAGGTGTAGGATTGATCTAAAGATCACCCGATTCCGATAAGTATAAATGGAGATATGAATTTATTCTGATTATGGACAAATTGTCAAGGTCGGCCAACAAAGTTATGTAGGCTCAGAAGCCCAACAGTCACGTTTATTCCACTTCAACCTTTGCATATAAATACAAGGAGCATTCTCCTCATTTGGACAATTAAATTCACTCATTTCTCTCTCTCTCTCTCTCTCTCCTATGCATAAAAGGAGCCTCGCTCTCTCTCACACGTGTGGCTGAAAGGAAGACGTCCTAGGGCAAGGAAGATGCAGAAAGAAGGACGCTAGGGCAGCAGGTCATCTCTTTGACCAGTGTTGACCAAGCGTTGACCTTCCAGATGTGCGGATTGGGTGTGGTTGCCTCTCTTAGGTAGGCCGCAATTTTTGGCATGAAAACCGAGGTGATATGACCTCTGGTTTGACCGGTGTTGACTGCGCGAGTTTAGGGCTGCAGTTGACTTTAGAAATCTGCAAATTGATTGTACTTTTGGGGCTGTTCAAGGGATGTTCCTTCAAGCTGTTCAAGGACAATTTGACCGGAAATTGATCAAGCATTTTAGAGGTCAATTTCAGTGAGTTTGACTTTGTTGATCTAGGGTTTGCTGCCGCTGATATAAAATTACAGAATTCAGATTTTGTACTATTTCTCTCTGCTGAACTATTGAAGATAAAAGAAGATTTGATCAAAGGGTTTCCCCGCATTGGGGTTTGTCCCTGGCTAACCGCCACATCTTGTGTCTCTTGTCTTGGCTTGTTTTCTGTTGATCATTTAATGTTCTATCTGCACTTTACTTAATGTATATGTGATTGCTAATCTGTGGCTAATAAGAAGAAAAATAAGTAAACTGCTCTAATCATAGAACATACCATAATTTAACAATTTCTCTTCAGCCTTTTCTTCAATGCTAGTTTGAGTTGAAGCAAATGTTTGTTTCTAATGAGTGGCATCATTGTAGATACAATAGGAGACAAGATGGGAGAGGCATTGCGAAAATGGTGTACACTGACACATTTTGGCAAGGTGTTACACAGTAATTTGTCACTTACCTCATCTCAGTCCCTCCGTTGTGTCATACAACAAATACACATGTCCATATCCTCCCACTCATGAAAAAAGATTAAATAAGTGCTCTCTAATACTCAATATTGACCCTTTTTACCTAAGTTTTTGCGTCGTCGCAAGTTACCCCTTTTAATTCTGCGACAATCCTCTGTTTTGAACTGTATCGTTGCGACATCGTTGAAGGTGTACACATGTTTCCTACGACGGTCGAATTTTAGGGCTCGACGCAAGTCCTCAATATATTAATTGTGATGATTGGTCCGAATGCATTGCTTCCTTGCGATGTTGTCGCCAAGCCCTAGTTTATGACTTGTGACAATCCAGATTTGGCGAATTAGTTCAAACAATTGGCCTTTTGGGTGATTCTAGAGCTGGTTGTTGGGTCAGATTGGTTTGCCTTTCCTCCTTTGGGATGGTAATTCTGCCTTTTATGAAACCTCCCTTAAGGATAAGCTCCCTCTCCCTCATTTCATGGAGGCTCCTCCTCCTATAAAATCACTCACCATTGCTATGATCAACTAGTTCTTAGTTCCTAGTTACTGGTTCTTAGTTGCTAGTTACTGGTTGCTAGTTCCTAGTTCTTGGTTTTTGGATTGAAGTAGATTGGATAGCTTTGGTGTGAGTTTGACAAGTTTGCTATGTGGAATTGCTGATAGTTTGATAAGATGTTGTGGAGTGCCTTAGCCTTGTATTAGAGCTTGTGAGTGAGAGAGAGATATTATCCATTTGGGAGACCCATTCTTGAGAGTGAATGTTTGAAAGAACATACTGGCTGGACCCTCCGAGAAGGCTTGCGACGTCAAGACTTGGTTGTAAGCTTTGCTCTTGATTCATCTTAATACAATCAATGATGATTTCCTATATCTTGTGCACAATTTACTTGATAGCTTATGATTTCTTGACTTTATAATTAAATAGATCATTGTTGTTCTCAGTTACGTGCTTTGTTGTTTTCTTGTGGTGTTTCAGGTCGATTGCTCATTAAGGAGAAGGAAACGGAAGCTGGAATGGCGCAACGAAAGTTTCATCGAACACCGGTTTTTGAGGTAGGCCTCCAACGATGACTATTTAAGGAAATCGATTGTTCTTTTGTTTTTGCTGTGACTAGACCCACTCTAGGGCTAGAGGGGTTGCCTCTGTCCGTAGAGGGAACACTTTCCTACTTCACAAGTTAACGACTCCACTGGAGAGTCCTTTGTATGTTTTCTTCTTGTTTACTTTTGGTTTGTCTTTGATTTAGGTGTCTCTTGACTTTTGGGGTTGCACCTTCAGTTTTTTGGATAACTTGGGTCAATCTAGGAATTCCCATTACTGTTTGGAAAAATAGCCTGGTGTTTTTTTGGGCGTTGTCACTTGTTTTTTCCTCTTTTTACACTTGTCGCTGAAGATAGCTTAACAGCTGCAACGACGTCGCCCTGTCCTCTTTAGTAAATCTGTGCGTCGCTGATTACCTCTCGTACAGTTGCGACTATTCCTGAGATCGGACCGTCGCAGAAGATAGGTGTACCCCTGCGACGATGTCGCTCAGTTGTTGTCTCTACACTTGGGAAGATTGGCTTATCGTCACAAGTTGCTTCTTGTAAGCCCGCGACAATTCCTGTGCAAGTTGTTTTTTTACAACTTTACCTCCTAAATCCATCAGTCTTGTTTATCCCCTGCTGTTTCTTGTCTCTCATTAGCTTGTTTTGATTGCTTTTGGTTAAGGTTCTGTCTCGTTGATTTCATTTGAGTGACTCTTGTGTTTTTAAACCTTGTGACCTAGCTCTTTTAAGCATTTCAAACCGTTTGCTTGGGTTACTTGTCTATCCAAGGTTCATCTGCAACCGTCTTATTGATTTGCTTGAGGATTTTTTGCTGCTTGTTTTCTTGTTGATTGATTTTTAGTGTTGATTGTTGAACCAATTTTTCATATTGATTCAATTTCTTCACTACCAAGCATAGATCACAATTGTTTGGATCAATCAGATTTACACTTGCTTGTTTGTCTCTTAAATTCAAAACAAAAAAAAAATCAAGAGATTGCATTCACTTAGCATATGAAAGTGAAAGCGCATTTGCATTACTGAATTTTCATGATTGAGAAATTGGAAAGCAAAGTTTAAATCTTTCATTAGTAGTTGTGAGATAGGTGTATTGATGCATTGTGTTACTTAGTGCTTGCACTTGCCTGTCTTGGTTTGCGTTCGCTTGGAAATGAACTCTGTACCCTCCTTTAGGTAGTTGTTCATCGAAACAAATGGTGCTTTACTCATTGTCGCTGCATCCTAGGAATTGTCGAAATACATTCGGTAGGCCCTGAAAATTGAAACTTAATCCAAGATTAACTCTTAAAATCAATTGAATAAACCTAACAACGCATTGGAACTTAACGCACGTTATTTAGAGGTCTAGGCTAGAGACGTGCTTTGGCATCGTTAAACTTAGTCACTATTGTTTTTGCTTAAGGTTGGATGATTCCACCTTCTGTGACTCAATAGCTGCTAGTACGGACTTGTGCTCCCTGTACCGTCGAGTATATATCGGGAAACCCCACTAGGTTATCATCCTACATCCATAGGAAGTCGTGTCTGCCACCTTACGAACCGTAACGCAGTGAACACAACATTTGGCAAGATTGACTGTTGTACGGAAAGTCCTTGGTCATTTATCTTTTATTTGATCACCAAGGTGTATATGCAGTTTTACGGTTTGTCTAGTTAACCTTTTGCCTAATTCTCCAAAGTAGTCACTTTCGTTCCTTTTCGACTCCTTAAAAGAAAAGGATCATCTGAGCAATTGTTCTTTCAGGCTTATTAAACCTCGAAAGAGATAGAGTCACCTTTTCGTCCTTTTCTCGACTCTTGAAACATGAAAAGGTCCACTTTTGTTCCTTTGTCATAAAATTTACTGCCCACGAAATATTCCTGGTAATAGTTAGAGTTCTTCATTACGGTACGAGTGTTTTTCAGGCTCGTTCCCGATGGCAACATTCCCCGAGTCTATCGGCCAAGGTCTTCCCCCAGATGGGAACCCTGGTTTGTTTCCTTCTTTTGGAAATACCGGTGCTCCATACATGGCAACATTGTCTTTGCCTGGGTTAACCATCGGTTTGCCTGTTTGGTTGTTTTCAACCTCGGTGGTCCCGAGCATCATAGCTCCTATTCCATCGTCTCCCTCGGTTGAATCACGACATGATGATTCCAAGGTTGAGCCTACACCTTCTTCCCCTATTTCTTCATCTTCATCTCCTACTTCACCTGGTGACAGTTCCACATCTAGTAACCAGGAGACTAAGAAGAAGAAGAAGAAGTCTGATAAGCGCGAGGCCACCCGTGCAACTATCGCTCTGAGTACATCTCAGGTCGGAACACCTTCTGCTCCTCCGCGGAAGGTTATGTTTCCTTGTAAATTGTGCAAGGGTGACAATCTTCTTCATGATTGTCTCGGCATTCCTAGGATCTTAGAAGTATGGTCTCACGATCTGGCTTGTTCCTCATTGTCCTCTGAAGCTCATGTCGATGTTCAATCCTCACTTGGCAGTGGTAAGAAGAAAGGGAAGATTCGATTCCCTTGTAGGCTATGTGAAGGCAACCATCCCCTTCACCTTTGTTCGCTCATGGATAAAGCTTCCGTTGTTTTGGAAATTCTTCCAGCTTCTTCGCCTACACTTCCCGTTGGTTATCAGAGGCTCTCTTGTCCACCCTTCTCTTCCCGAACCTGGCTGTGCTCAACCTGTTCCTGACCAACCATTGGTCAGAAAGAGTGTTGACTTGGATTCACCACTAGTGGTCCACTCTGTTCCGAAGAACATCATGATTATACTGCTCATGTTCTTCTCGTCTTGCCAAATTACCCTGAGTTCGAGAACGACCCTCCTATCCCAGCTGATTCAGAGAGTCCTTCTTCGCTTCCTGTAGAGCATGGGGGTAATCATCTGATACCCCCACCAAGTAGTTCGGTCATTTCGTTCGACTGGAGTCACTTGACTGCTTTTCGCCTTCCATCCTATGTGCCTTTCTAGATTACAGTACATGCCTATGATAAGGCAGTACCTGGCACTGTCTTAGATGAGGGTGCGTCGATTAGCCTCATGCCTTTCACTACTTGGCAAGCTTTGGGGTCCCCATAGCTTGTGCCGGTTACGCAGAATTTGTTGGCATTTGACGAAGGAACTAGTCAATCTTTAGGGATCCTTCCGCAGTTCCCTGTTACTTTGGGAGGCAAAACCGTCTATATAGACGTGATGGTTGTCCAAGGTGCTTTAGATTTCAGTCTTCTCCTTGGCCGTGATTATATTTATGCCATAGGAGCTCTTGTTTCTTCACTTTTCCGTGTTGTTTGTTTCCCGCACGATGGAAGGATGGTGACTATTGATCAATTGTCATTCTTTAGTCACCTGGTGCCTCCTGTACCACCATCATCCCCCATTGGTTCTTATCTGCAAGCAGTACCTTCCTTGCCACAGGTCAATTATGTGGCTACCCATTCTGTCTCCGCCCCTGCTGATGATCATGCAAATGGTCTCGTACATCATGTACTGGGGGCATTGGAACTCGATCTGTCATTGGTGTCTCATGACATGTGTTCCTCCTAGAGCGTGCTTCTTCCGTCCGGTGAAGATATCTTGGGAGCAAGGAAGGTACTGCTTGCAGATAAGAACCATTGGGGGATGATGGTGGTACAGGAGGCACCAGGTGACTAAAGAATGAAGATATGGCCTATGAACAAGAGTTCCGAGGATAGTTCTGATCTTGTGTCGACCTCGTTAAAAAATGAATCAAGGCCGAGGAGAGTTCTTTTCTTGTGTCGACGTCGTTAAAAAATGAAACAAGGATTCTTGAGGAAAAGTTCTTGATCTTGTGTCAACCTCATTAAAAAATGAAATAAGGGTTATGAGGATAGTTCTTTTACTGTGTCAACCTCATTAAAAAATGAAACAACTCCCTTTTCCCAATCGAGTCTTTGATTAAGATCTCGTAACATCTGAGTCGAGTCTTTCCAAGATCTCGACATTGAACCTTCATTCCATCCACCTCGTTGAATGAAATGAAGCTTGGGGGCCATGTACCTCGATTTGCATCATTATGCTGGGGGCATGTGAACTTATAACAAGCATAGTTTTTCGTTTCAAGCTTGTGTAAACATGAAACCGAATCCAAGCAGAGTTCTCCATGGTTCAAGCTTGTGTAAAAATGAACCCATACCTGATTTACATCTTGTGATTGCCGTTTTTGTCCGCTATATTCTGCTAGATGAGCCTTGGTTGTTTCATTCCATCGCCACCATTTCTTTGGCCGATCATATGCTTTCACTTGGGTGTTTTTCCTTTCCTAAGGGACCACAACGATGAGTGGTTTTATTTGCCAGCCTCTTGACCATTACATGTTTTGAACAGTTCCACCATTGTCGGAACCAATTGCTACCCTTTATACCACTCGTTCCTCTAGGACGAGTCTTCTTTAGGCTCTTTTCCGACTTATAAAAGACGAAAAGATTATCGAGTTTCCCTTTTTAACTTGTTAAATGGAATAAAAAGGCGGTCCACTTCCAACTCTTTTCCAACCATATAAATGCGAAAAGATGGCCGAGTTTTTGTCGTTTCAAGTTCGATTTTTGGTTATGAAACGTCGTGTCTCTGATCGTTTTTTTACGTTTTCGGGTCAGGAACAGTAATTACGAAAAGTACTACTTGATTGTAACTATCAAGCGGTTCTCTCAAGTATTGTTTTCTACTTTTTCGGGCTTGAGGGACACAAATTTATGAAAAAGGACTCCCTGGAGTTTTCTTTTCCGTGTCTTTTTCAAACTCTCTAAACATGAAAAAGACTCCGAGATTTACCTATGTTGGACTCGTTAAACCCTGACGACATTGGACTCGTCATCATGATGAGACTCGAGCTTCTCCTCCTTAGGGCTCGTCAAACTATCACTAGGTTGGATTCGTCCGAAGGTCGAACTTATATCACAAGCATATGCTATCCCCTTCAAGCTTGTTTTTCAAAAATAATTGGGGTACTCGCCAGCAATGGTGAGGGAAAATTTGGAAGTCATCATTGGTTACCTATGGCAACTAGTCACTCTTGAACATCGACACTTTTGCTTCTCGTCGGGTTGGGATATCCTCACATCGTCATTGGCCTTCCGGGGTTTTGGGTTGCCATTTTGCCTCATTCCATCTGATCCATGTTGTCTTCGTTAGACCTTCGATCCCTTGGTACCAAAATGCTACCGCTTTCCAGAGTCGTGTCGCCGATATGTTCAAGAGTATAATCCTTCTGCAGTTCACACCCTCACCTCCTCCTCTGATGCTCCGTTTCACCATCTACCTCTTGTTCCTTATCTCGCGTCGTTGACAGGGGAAACATTATGGCCCGCCTGCAATGGATCGCCTCCTGTTGACACTGGCTCATTATCAGGACGTTGATCTAGAGATCCCTTTTGGTACCTTAGAGAAATCAAAAACCTTGATTCCAAGTCAATAGTATCAATGACATACACATACCAGAAAGACATGGGGCAAGGAAGGAATTATTAGCGAATAAACTTTGAGGACAATGATTTTCGAAGAGGAAGGCAATGTTATGAATATAGTTGATAACAAATAAATAAATAAAAATAGATGTAAATATTAAATAATCAAAATAAGGATTAAGTAGTTATTAAGTTAAGTGAAAAGGACATGCCCAGTCATGAAAGGCCACCTACCTAGGTATATAAGTAGGGTCTCATTGTAACATTCAACATCACTTCTACTTTTTTATATATAATATTTTTTTTTTTTTTTAATAACTATGGCTCACGGTCACTTAGTGGCCGCTACATCCACGGGTAATAATCCGGGTAGATCCACCTGAAGGGATCTACCCGTCATCTTATCTGGTCGGGCCTAACCTTAAGGGCATCAAGGAGATTTGACCCCATGACCTCTCGATTGGAAAGGTACTTAGCAACGAGAATTCGACCAATTGAGCTATCCCTTGGGGCTTATATAATAAATTATTACTATTACAAAATACCTTTTGTGTATTTTAATATTTAAAGTCAACAATCTACAGTTTTGTTGCTTCAACTAGTGTGATTGGCGGAGGTCACCCCTTAAGGGGAGAGAGTATACCATAAGAATTAGGGGTGTGACCACATATTTGGGTGCCTAGAGCACTAGGAAGAACCTTTCTGTTGAGTATTTGATTTGGAGGTTGGAAAGATGGCTGCAACTGGATTGAGGTTTGAGGATAGGTTGGAGGGTGCCTATAAATTCATTCCTTGGAAGGGGAGAGTTTCACTTATTCTCATGGAGAATGGCATCTGGGATTTTGTTAACACCAAACTCACCTCGCTTATAGATGCAACTGATTTGGCCACCCACAATCAAAAGTATGTGAAAGCCTGAAGAATTATCTTGTATGTGGTGGAGAATCATGTGATTCCTCACCTATTTGAGAAGAATACAACAAGGGAGATGTGGGAGGCTGACAAAGTTATACCAGGTCGATAATTCCAACAGGAAGATGGTGTTGAGAGAAACGTTTAGGAACACCAAGATGACCAAATCAAATATAGTGACTCCTTATCTCACCAAGATCAAACAAGTCCTTGATGTGTTGGTCGTAGTTGGGGAGAAAGTGAGAGATGGAGAGATGGTAAGTACAACCCTGAATGGCTTCACCAAGCCATGGGATCCTTTCATCAAGGACATCATGGCACAAGAGAAACTTCCTGATTGGGATACATTGTGGGATGATTTCACCCAAGAAGAGATTCAGGAGAAATCTCTATCAACATGCCAACACAAGAGTGATGATGACAATCTCGTTCTCACCAGTTGGGCAATGAGGAACAAAGTAAAAGTTTCGAGTGGTAGGAATAAGGAGTCCACCTCATAATTGAAGAAGGACTTGACTAAGGTCAAGTGTTTTTCCTATCATAAGATGGCACACTATGCTTCATAATGTCTATAGAGGAAGAAAGGCAAAAAGGGTACACATTCAACTGTAGTTGCGTCGGTAGAAGCTTAGGTGGAATAGTTTGCCAATAAGTTTGAAAATGAGTTCACACTTGTTTCCTACCTTTTCTTGGGACCCTTACTAGTTGGTACGTGACTATTGGATAGTGGAGCCAAACGACATATGACTGGAGCACGAGACCTATTTGACAACCTAAATGAATGGGACTCATAATTGCATGTGGATTTTGGTGTTGATGCCAAACATATAGTGAAGGAGGTTGGAATAATGATATTCCAACTTTATTTAGGAGGGAAGTTGGAAGTAAAGGATGTGGTATGGGTGCTAGAACTTAGTTGAAGTTTTCTCTTAGTCTCTATGATAGAGAAGAAGGGGTTTTGTGTAGCGTTCCAGGATAGACAAGCACTGATTAGACCTATGAGATCTGACTCTGACAAGGGCCATGTCGTTGGAGTTAGAGAGAGAAACCTGTATAGGCTAAAGGGCCAACCTATTCAAGCAATGGCAAGAAGCAGAACAATGACAAAGAACAAGGAGTGGGAAGCTTTGAGGATTGAATAGTTCAAAGGGTGTCAGCCTTTAGGTTCAAGTGGGAAGGAGTGGTCAACAAATCCCCCCATGTCTACCAATAAAGTCTCTTGGTATGAGATGACCTTATAGGATGTTAAGTAGCAAGAGGCTTTGAGGAACAAGGCCAAGGGAGTACGTATTTGAGGATGTTTCCAAACTAGGTGGCAAGTAAGGCTTCTAATTCAGTGGGAGTAGCCATCACAACGGATGCAGTTCCAGGATCAGAGCCAATTCCAGGGGGTAGAAGTACCTCCCTTGCCAAGAGAGAGTATGGATGTTTGTATCTTGGGCAAGTACTTGTGCACAAGCATAAGTGTTTGGGCATGCAAAAGTCACCCAAATTCTCCTTAGGGCGCTTGCTCAATTATGTGTAAGTTATTAATGTAACTCAACCTTAGTCTAACTTAGGAAAATAAAACAATTGATTATGTTGGTTATTGATATAAATAAACTTAGGAAAAGTAAAGTATTTGTTAAGATATTCCGACACATAGGAAATAGTTAAGTATAACTTGGTCTAGTGTAGAGTTAGGTAAAGTGTGTTTCTTTACTATGTAGTTTTGTAACCTACAATCCGACGGTCACGGCATGTTCTAGACATGAAGTGATCCGACGATTCATTCTCTCCTCGGTATTACCGACACTTGATTCGTGGCTTAGCACTTGATTGGTCCATGATCTCTATTTAAAGAGCATGGATGGTCATTTGTAAGGTGACCATTCATAAGAGAAGCTTATGTAAATTTTCTTTCTTTTACACTAATAAATTGCCTGAAGTGGCCGTGTTGTCTCAGGCCGTGCCTTGTTTATCTCTTTGAGGGTTTTAACCACATCAAGAATATTGGTGTATTGATTTGTGATCTGTTTGTGAGCGTTGTCCTTTGGTGTTCTATCTGAGGAACTTACCCTATAAATTCTTACATGGTATTAGAGCTATTTGAGGGCTGCATCCGTTGGTGATCCAAATCCGAAGCCGGTACAACTGCATTCGATTGTCATTTCGTAGATCTATCATTTTTGACCGCTTTTGGGCCGAGAGGACTGCTTTGTTGTGTTAGGAGTATTTGTTCCAGTGAGGAACCCCTTTTGTTTCACGCGAAAAGGTTTCCAATAGCCCTAACTACGTCATTTTTAAGATTTGGAGGTGTATAGTCTTTATTTGTAGTTTTAATTATTTATCTCTCTGTTGATTTCGGTTTATTTATCTCTCTGTTTTTTATTACCAGATCCATACCTTTCATTTATGCGTATGCTCTTTGCCCCACGACTCTATGCGATCTAGGCAAATCAGAAACAAAAAGGAAGGATTTTTCTCATGCGTATGCCCTTTTCACTGCGCCTGAGTGTGATCTCGGAAAATTAGAAACATTGAGGAAAGTATTTAGTTTCCAGCGAAATCTAACTTCAAGCCGTAAGGTTTGGTTTTTTTGCATGTCCATTTTGGTTTGTGTGGTTTTTTGTTTTGTAGGCAAAAGGGTTTTCTCAAGTAAGCACACACTCCAAAGCTTTAGTGACTAGGAAAAAAACCGTTCCTCTTTTCCAAAAATTACTAACCTTTTAAACTAGCTAACTTGATCCAAAGTTACTTTATGCGAATAGAGGTCTTGGGTTCAAGTCTTTCTTTTTGTTTAGTTACTTTTTCAAAAAGCACATGTAATTTATGTTTTAAAGTTACTTTATGTAAAAGTGTTCTCACCCAATAAAAAGTGAGTCACTTATAATTCTAAAGTCTCTTTATGTTTTGTTTAACTAACAATTTAGTGGGTAGCTCATAAAGTACCATTATAAAAGTGACTTTCACTTATTTATAAAAGTGGATCACATATTTTTTTTTTTTAAAGTGAGCCAATTATATTAAGTTTGGAAAGAGGGGGGATTTTTTTTAAAATATAACATAATCATTCACTTCTGCACATTCACGTACTTTGTTAGCATCTTCAACAACTTTTCTTTAAAAAGCCATAACTTCTTCACCCATAAGTTGTTTTCAGAGCCGTTTTTTTGAATCGACCTAATTTTTTGAGATCTTTCCATTGGAACACTTAGTTTCAACATCTATAGCTTCAGTTTCTGTTAAAATGGAAAATTCATGCCAAGTTATTATTGACAATGCCAACTACTTCAATGGGTGTCCTACATGGAGGATTTACTTAGAAGTAAAGGTCTTTATAGAATAGCCTTAGGCCAAGAGTCTAAACCTAATTGAGATCTTTCCATTGGAACACTTAGTTTCAACATCTATAGCTTCAGTTTCTGTTAAAATGGAAAGTTCATGCCAAGTTATTCTTGACAATGCCAACTACTTCAATGGGTGTCCTACATGGAGGATTTACTTAGAAGTAAAGGTCTTTATAGAATAGCCTTAGGCCAAGAGTCTAAACCTAAAGATGAAGATAAGCAAGCCAAATGGGAAAATATGCAAGATGAAGCACGTGGGTTGATAGGATTGTTTATTTCTCTAGACCTTAGATTCCATATCACAAAACTTGATACCCCTGATGAAGCAATGAAACAACTCAATAATTTTTTTGGAATTAAAAATGAAATTAGAGCCCACCAACTCAAAAATGAGTTGCTTACTTGGACCCCAATAATTTTTCTTCCATTGAAGATTTTTTGTCCAAGTTCAAGACCGTTAGACTTCTCTTGGAACGTGTTAAGGTTAAGAAAGAAGATTGTAGCCTTATCTATTCCATTCTTACTAAGTTGGGACCAGCCTACTCTGTGTTTGTTTCCACCTTCCATTGTACTAGAGAAGCCTTTATTTCTCAAGGACAAGACTACAAGTCCCCCTCTTTTGATGCCTTTTGTGATTCTTTAATAAGAGAACAAGAAAAAATCTTACATCCTGGTCTACTTAATCTTGGAAACTCTTCTAAGAAAGCCATAGCTGCTCAACAACAACCAAGTTCAAAGAATCCTAAGAAGCAACATCCTAAAAAGAATGGTCCTAAGGACTTTCAGTCTCAAAATAAAAAATCAATTCAACAAAATGATAAGACAAATAAAAACAAAGAGAAGAAGACTCGTAGACATTGCAACTTTTGTAATCGAGATGACCACTTAGAATCCAAATGCTTTAAGAAGATGGAAGCCTTGGAAGCAACAATGAAGAAGCATACCATCCATTTGGAGTACTCCTCAATTTCAACTTCATCTTCAGGAATAACACTTTCTACATGTGGTTGTCAAGCATCTCGGTCTGGTTATGCACTAACTGTATCTTCTTCTTCTCATTCTCATGAGTTGATCATTGATTCTGGAGCTTCTTATCACATGGCCAAAAACAAAGCCATGTTTTCTTCTTTAAATGATTGAAACACCAAAAATATACATGTTGGTGATGATAGATCTCTTAGTGTTGTAGGGACTGGAACTATTCATCTAGACAATGGTCAATTTAATGATGTATTATGTGTTCCAACCTTATCCTGCAACCTTCTATCTGTATATCAGATAACTCATTCAGGTGAAGGTAAAACTGTTGAATTTTCACTTCACGATGTTGTCATTAAGGACCTAAGAGATCCTAGACAGATTTTAGCTACTGGAATTGCTGATGATTTTACAAAGTTGTATAAGTTTAACAACGTTGGGTCATCAACTCTTCCCTCGATATTTGTTGCTCATAATGATGAAGTGAGCAAACTTTGGCATGAATGATTTGGTCACTTAAACTATCGCTCCCTTCAAAATCTATGTAAAGAAAATATACTGACAGGTCTTCCTATAAACTATCGCTCCCTTCAAAATCTATGTAAAGAAAATATGGTGACAGGTCTTCCTATCATATCTTGCAAAGATGGTGTTTTTTTCGGATGTGTACTCGGAAAACATAATTGGGATAGTTTTGAAAAACGTGCCTCTTGGCATGCCTCAACTCCTTTACAGCTTGTGCATAGTGATTAATGTGGTCCACTTCCAATTGTTTCATTCTCTAGCTACAAGTATTTCTTAACTTTCATTGAAGATTTCTTCAGACGCACTTGGGTATACTTCTTAAAACTCAAGAGTGAAGTATTTAACATGTTCTTAGCCTTTAAGGCCTTTGTTGAGAAACAATTTGAACATCAAATTCTTAAGCTAAGATTTGATAACGACGGAGAATATGTTAGCAACAAATTCATCAACTTTTGCACTGAGCATGGAATTCAAATGCAAGATACTGTTCCATATACTCCACAACAAAATGGTATAACTAAAAGGAAGAATCACACCTTAAAGGAAATGGCTAATTGTATGCTTCAATCTAAAGGACTTAGTCTTAATTTTTGGGTAGAAACAATTAAATGTGCAAATTACATAGTAAATCGCACTCATACTAACGTTTTAAAGAATATCACTCCAGAAGAAGCATGGAGATCAATTAAACCAGATGTAAGTCACTTTCGTGTTTCTGGAAGTGAAGCATGGGTCCATATTCCATGTGAGAAACATAAAGCCTTAGAACCTACAAGTGAAAAATGTATTTTTGTTGGATATTCTGAAGATGTCAAAGGATATAAACCTCTTCCACCTAAATCCAAAAATGTTGTCATTAGAAGAGATGTAAAGTTTGCTAAAAATATATCGGCCTACAAGCCTAGTTCGACGGATGTGTCACCTCTCTCTATCCCTTCTACTTCTGAAAATATTTCTTCTTCAGATGGTGAAGCGAGGATGACAATCCTCCCCCACCTTCTCAGGACCCTGCTTCAGCTCCTCAGCTTCCAAAATGGGTTCGCGCTACTCGGGATGCAACAGGTGCTCTTGCAGGTGATTCTATAGATCAACGTCACACATGTTCTCAGTTTGATAGAGCCTCTTCTTTACTGGCTCAAGCTTCAGCGAATTATGATCTTGACACCTTTGTAGAAGCTTTAGGCCATCTAGATAGGGACGCAACTATGAATGAAGAATATCGTTCATTATTGGCAAATGATACATGGAATCTTGTTCCTCTTCCAAAGGGGCAAAAACTTGTTAGATGCAAATGGGTTTAGAGAACCAAGTTTGGACTAGATGGAAAAGTTGATAAACATAAAGCTCGTCTTGTTGTTAAGTGTCTTTCACAAGTTGAAGGCATTGACTATACTGAAACCTTCTCCCCTCTTGCCAAAATGAACTCTATCCGCCTTGTTCTTTCCCTCGCTGCCTCTTTCAAATGGGGAGTCGATCAGATGGATGTTAAATCTGCCTTCTTGCATGGGGACTTGCATGAAGAAATCTGAACAACCTCTTGGCTTTATAGAAACAGACTCCAGCCTTGTATGTCGGCTTAAGAAATCCCTTTATGGTCTCAAGCAAGCGCCTCGGGCATGGTATGCCAAAATGGATAGCTTTCTTTTAGATACTGGCTTTTCTAGGTGTCATTCTGACAATAATGTCTACACCAAGAGGGTAAGTCTCTTATCATTCTTGTTCATTATGTTGATGATGTTATCCTTACTAGTAGTGATCCCAACCTTATAAACCATGTGAAGTCTAGCCTTAAAAAGCAGTTTGAAATGACAAACTTAGGACACTTGCATTATTTTCTTGGTCATCAAGTCTTGCAATCCAAGGAAGGTATTTCCCTTGCTAGTCCAAGTATGCCTGTGATCTTCTACGCCACTTTCACATGGAACACTATAAGCCAACCCCTTCTCCCTTTTAGTTTGGAGCCAAACTTTCAGTCACTTGTACTTCCCCTGAAGTTGAAGCTACCTTATACCGTCAGCTTGTAGGAAAACTTTTGTATATGACCCATGCCCGTCCTGACCTTTCCTTTGTTGTTGGCCTTATTGCTCGTTTTATGCAAAACCAACATGAAAGTCATTGGAAAGCAGCTAAAAGAATACTTCGTTATGTTCGAGGTACAGTTCCGTTTGGGATTCATTATAGTGCAGAGGCATCTCCTCTATTGGTTGGTTTCACTGATTCCGATTGGGCTGGTGACCCTGATGATCGGAAGTCTACTGTAGGTTGTCTTCACTCTTGGTTCTGGACCTATTACATGGGCTTGCAAGAAACAAAGTGCCATTTCTCTTTCTGCAGCAGAAGCAGAGTATCATGGCGCCGTAGAAGCTAGTAAGGAAGCCCTATGGCTTCATCAGATCTTGTCAGAGTTTGGCTTTTAGCAACAACATCCAACTACACTTTGGTGTGATAATCAAAGTGCCATTCAACTATGCAAAGATCCAATCCAACATCAGCACAACAAACACATTGAACTACACATGCACTTCATCAGAAAGCTCATTCATGACCATGCTTTTGAAGTGCAATATTGTTCAACCGATGATCAAGTTGCAGACATCTTTACAAAGGCTCTCACAGAGGTGAAGTTTACTAAACTTCGATTTATGGTTGGAGTTCACGAAGTTGTCACTAAGGGGGGATAAGCTCTAATGTGTCCTTCCTTTTCCTATAGTATCATATTTGTACATCCTTCAATCCTATCCCAAGTTGTTCTTAAGGGGGGATGTTAGGATATTCCGACACATAGGAAATAGTTAAGTATAACTTGGTCTAGTGTAGAGTTAGGTAAAGTGTGTTTCTAGACATGAAGTGATCCGACGGTTCATTCTCTCCTCGGTATTACCGACACTTGATTCGTGGCTTAGCACCCTATTGGTCCATGATCTCTATTTAAAGAGCATGGAGGGTCATTTGTAAAGTGACCGTTCATGAGAGAAGCTTATGTAAATTTTCTTTCTTTTACATTAATAGATTGCCTAATGTGGCCGCATTGTCTCAGGCCGTGCACTGTTTCCCTCTTTGAGGGTTTTAACCACGTCAAGAATACTGGTGTATTGATCTGTGATCTGTTTGTGAGTGGTGTCCTTCGGTGTTCTATCTGAGAAACTTACCCTGTAAATTCCTACAATATTTACTTTAGTGTTTATGTTTTAATCTCAGCTATTGATCTCAAATGAGGCAAGATCTAATTTCAATTGTTAATCACTTTGGAGATTTGGGTTAGGGATTTAGCTCAATGTAAAGTTAGAAAAGTGAGGCTAAGGAAAGTAGAAAGACACACCATACAACAACAAAAGACATTGAGAGAGGCATCTCAATGGTGAGTGGAGGACTTCCATTCTAGTGGGATGGGTCTGAGAAAGTGCAGAAATGTAGCATAGAAGATCTAGATCAGCCAAGGAGATCAAGAGGAGATCTAGGGCCTGATCAGCTGGTTCAAATCCAGGGTATGTTGTAATTGTAATTTTCTTCAGTTGGGCCATTATCCCAGGACAAGAGCCCAATTAGGTTTTGAGTTATTAATGAGGAATTGTTGATTGCACATAATACCTTTGTCTCTTGTGATTGAGATTGGTGTAATTTGCTTTTGCTAATTGTGTTAAGAACCTAGTTGTGCTTTTATTTAGTGAATTCGTAATCTCCTAGGTTAATAAAGTGTTAAGTGCCAAGTTAAGATGAAAATTGATGGTGATATGAGTAAATATTTTGACATGATTGATATAGGGCCTCCTACTTTACTTTCTAGGTGTAGAAGTTTGGCTAATAAGTGGTAGCATTTGTTTCTCACAGACAAAATATGCTAGTAGTTTGCTTGATAGGTTCAAAATGACAGATTGCAAAATCTCATCTACACATATGGAGAAAGCGTTGAATCTTTTAGCCAAGGCCAAATCTAAGTCAATTAATGATTCAATCTATAGGAATCTAGTGGGGAGCTTGATATATGTTATAGCCATAGGCTTGATTTAAGTTTTGCGTGAGATTCATATCTAGATTCATGACAACACCAAAGGTGGAGCATTTGATCTAGTGAAGAAAGTGCTAAGATATGTGAAAGGGACACTTGAATTTGTTATTCTATATAATAGAAGCAAAGACTCTAGTTTGTGTGGGTATACAATTCAGATTGGGTTGGTTGTGTGTGTTAAGAAATTTAGGGCAACTAGATTAGGGTGAATTCTCTTTCTTTTGATAACTATTTGTGATGTTCTTTTACTTCAACTTTTAGTATTTATAATTAGCTTCTTCTTCTCTTGATTATTATAGTGTTCCTATCATCAAACATCTACCAAACTATGAAGATCCATAACACAAATGGACACAGGATATATGCTGCTAGATAGGGCCAAAACCTCTTCTAGAGAGGAAAACCCACAAGAATTATTCTCTTCTTATAGAATCTTCAAATGACGAATTCCAAGACCTTTTAGACTCAAGACAAAGATCCCTCCAAGACCAAGTAAACTTTCCTGTAGATGAAGTTCTCTTTCACAAAATCAACCCAAGTCAAGCTTCTCCAAAATTCTTGCAACTTCTCTTTTGATCACAAGTTTGGACCTGCAACTTTTGACTGAAATTTTCAGTCATATTGCAGAAAACATAATTTCGCACATGTGGGAAGAGATGGTAAAATAGGTTTCATTCTTCTTTTGCATGGGGTTCTTCTTTCTCCCTAGAATGTCAGCCTTCAAAAATTGATTCTCTTGACAACAAACTTCAGCTCCTTGAAATGACTACAATTCGGTCTTGCTGCAACAAATGATGCCTTAATTTCTTCGCATGTGTGAGAGGTTGTAGCCCAAAAACAATCTTCAAAACTTCAACTTCTCCTTTTGAATGCCGCTTGCCCTTTAGACTTCTTTCCCCTTAAGATTGAACTTCTTCTCTTGCTTGATCGAATGTCTTGGATATATTTTCAAATGAGGTTGAATGCATTTATATATATAGGCTTCCAAGGGGTACGAATTAGCCTTCATGAGGCCGATTTGTTCTCTTCTAGGCCGACTTGGTCTTGGAGGGATTTTGACACAATTTATGACTCAAATAAATTATTTTGACTTGATACAAGATGCCCAATGGGGTCTAATACATATGGCAGTGACTCTTGACTCTTTGACTATATGACAAACCCTAGAAGCACACAATGTGAGCTTTGACCTAGAAACGATTGACTTTGAGCATGAAACCCATGCTAGAATAACAATAATAATTTTTCTTTCTCTTTACGTCAAATACATAAAATCAATAGTACATAAGACAATATGAAGACCAAACCTAGTTACATATTTCAACACTCCCTCTTAGCTAGGGAGGTATTCATAATACATACATGGTACATGGACATTCTCATACCGAAGAATTCTCATAAGAAGAGTCAGATTGATAAGCCATCTCATAAGCTATCTATTCAACTTATATCAGTGCATTTCATTGTATCAACCAACATTGTCATATAGCAAGGCCTTCACTAACAACTTTATCTCTCCACTAGATTAGAGCATAATGTTGGGGAGACAATGACTTATAGATGCCTTCATCATTGTCTCTCAAGGCACATACCCAATCTAGATGTTCACAAGGTATGTCCTTTTAGGACCATTCCCATCTTGGATTTACACATCCTTATGGAATCTCCTCTTCAACTACTCTTGCCTATTGGATGCCCTACCTCATCCTCCAAGAGTATCGGTATCAGTTTTAGATGCTCACCCGATCCTCCATTCTTTCTTCACGATGAAGACAAGAATGATGTGTCTATCTCTCCCTCTCAATTACGGGGATCTACTCATTCCTATAAAAAGAATATACCTAAGCCCCCTCTTAACTAGGGACTTGTATCCATCAACAACTATCTGCTCTTTGGTGGAGGTCATGGTACTATCAGTTGCTTGTAGGGCTCCTCCTTTCTACTTCATCATGTAATGAATGAACTTCAACTTCTTCATCATGGAGCCATCTTCTTCATAACTTCTTTATAGGGCTTTGGCCATCTTCTACATCACTTCCCTTCAATGAAACATAGTGTTGAACCAATTAATGCTAGTCATGCCATCTTCTTTTCATCTGGAGGTGACCTTCTTCGTCATCATTTGGCTATCCTTCATATTGCTACCTCTTCCAAGTCATGTTCCTTCCAGAGTTATCCATCCAATATTATGTGTACTAGTTGTAGTTGAACTTCTACAACCTTCTTTCGGTAGTCTTGTTCCAGCCCACCATATGCTTGCTTTCAAAAATAAAAAAGTGAACTAAAACTTTAATTACCTCTTTATGATGGCCTTCGTCATGACTTTTGCTTTCACAACATCAACATCCTGCATATTGTACAAATCCATTTCCAAGACATTTACTATCAAGGTTCTCCTTCTTCATCATACATATAAGGGTCTTCATACCTTCTCCATGGAGATGTCATAGCTAATCCTTCTAATTATTATCAGATGTTGATTACTCATCTTATCTCAAGTGGTTATAGGTGCATCTTTACAAACTCGTCTTTCTTCATCATGTATTGCTTCCTTGGGATCTCAATACATAGTTCCTTCATCATAGGAACAATTGTTGCTAACCACCTCATATTCTTCATGAGGTCATGTAATGTTGACTCTATCATGTCATCACTTAGAAGATTTTTATGCCTTCATGTATCATTCATAAGGAAGAGTCCCTTCTTCTTCAATCATGCTCATGAGATAGAGCATTCTAACCATTCTATCTGCAATTAAGTGATGACATGGCATTATCCATCTATCAAAGTTAACAAATATATGCACACCTCTTCCTTCATGTGATCAGCTAGGCTTCCTTCAACAACTTCCCTTTCCTTGCTTGAAGATGAAAATGCTTAAGCTAAATTGTCATGCTGCACTTCTCTTGTACCATACCTGCTTCATTATAAATTGTGGATTCCATGCTAGATGTAATGTGATGCTTCTTCTAAGTAGAGGTGAATCTTTTAAAAAAGATCTTGAAGGAGGATGTTGATGATCCTTATTCTGCAAATCCTTCTTAATGATGATGAGGTTTGATGCTAGTCTTCTCATTTTATCTTGCTAGATGACTTGCTTCATTCATACAAATTGATACTTCGATTATTCTTTCATGCTTCTATGATGTCATTTGCTATTATGATTGTGATGCTCCCTACCATGACTTGCTCTCTTCTGAAAATGATCTAAATGTATGTGAGACCTTCAATATTAGAGTTCTTTCACTTCTTCCTTCTTTGACTTCTTCTCTTCTGGTTCTTCTACTTCTTCGCTCACATAGGCTTCACTTTTTTCTTTCCTTTTCTTGTTCCCTTTCTTGAGTTTAAGACAATTCCTTTTGAAGTGCCCATATTCATTACATTCATAGCACTGAATCTTAGACATGTCAATTTTCTTTTGAAATTTCTTTCGAGGCTCAAATTTTCCAAACTTCCCTTTCCTCCTTGTCATGGCTGCATATTCTTGTGTTTGCTCATTTGATCCAACTCCATTCTTTGCCTTTAATCTGATTTCTTCAATCCTACATAATGACCATAGATCACTGAATGTAGTGGTTTCCTTCTTTCCATAGATGCTTGATAGAAGGTTGTCCCATTCCTCTGGTAATGCATTGACTACAAGAGTGGTCATCTATGGGTTTGACATTGTTTCTCCTAGCTCTTGTGGTTGATCTCTTATTTGAGATACTTGCATGAGATATGAAGCTACCTGTTCTTCCCTTAATACTTTCATCTTGAATAATTTGGTTCTTAAAGATATTATTTCCAATGTTCCACCAAGGTTCCGGGACGAGGGGGCGAGGAAGCGAGGATACGCGGGAACGACCTATGCAAAAGCTCCCCACCAATTTTTAGGAAACGTGGGGGGACGTCAGGGTCTTAAAAACTTATAAATATAAAATATAATTTATAAATTGAGTCCACTATGAGAACTGGGTTTGAATTGAAAAGCTGCAAAGCATGATCATTGATATGCATATCATTATCTAATATTATATAAATTTAAAATTCTAATTTATAATCATACATCATACTTTATGATTAAAGTTTAAACCATATTGATGTTCCACTTCATACTATGAACATTGAATACTGAACAGTGAATATTGACATAAAATTATAAAAGTCAAGTCTGATACATCAATAGCCAAAATTTTATAGAGTCAGAATAACATAAGAACATCAACATATCAAAAGATAAATGAGCATAATTTTGTTCAAGCCTCAAGGTAATGCCCCGCTAGTCTCTGCATCTTGCTGCTGCATGAATAAATCAGAATCAAGCATATCACCATCTGAATCTGAATCACTAGCATCCTCAAACATGCTAAGTGGCACACCAACCAACCCCATCTGTCTCTCATCAAGTCTCTCCTCCATATCTACTTGTGCATCATCCTCTGGATCAACATCCCATCGTGTTGTTGGTCCCTTCAAATACTCAGGTGTCTTCCTATGCTCAAGACGTAGGGCATTCTGCACAACAACTAACTTCTCTGCTCTTTTAGAGGTAAGCTTGTTCGTCTTGATAGAGCGGATGAAGCTATATGTGGAACAATTCCTCTATGCTGCAGAGGAACTAGGAATGTCTTGCAAATGGAATGAGGGGCCAGGGCGAATAATGAATTAATTTATAAAAAATGAATTGAAACCCTAAAGTATTAAAACTAATGTTAAATTTTAATTATAAACAAAAGTTTATTTAAAAAAATTGGGCCCTTCGACCCCCCACGACCCCTCATGACCCCCTTTTCGAAAACAACCCCTCAGCACAAGGAAACGACCCCCTGGCACGTCTCCCAGCGTACCCTATTTTTTGGGAGCATGGGGAAACGACCCATTCTCATCCCCAAGTCCTTGGAGCGCGGGGGAGCTAGGAAACTAGACTCCTCCAGGGGGGTGGGGGGGGGGGGGAGTCCCTGTGGAACACTGATTATTTCTCCTACTGTACTTAAAGAGAACAATTCCACTATGTATCATAGATCTCTTTCGATGTCTTCAATTTTGCTACATAGTGAATGAGGGAATCCTTGATCAATTCAATGAGGATTCTTTGAGCTCTTATTTCTCCTTTCATATACTTTGATAGTGCTTGAGATTGCTCTTGTGGAGATTTGGAGATTGAGCCCTTGACATATTCAATAACTTCATTTTCTATGAGAATTAAATCTATTATCTTCTTCCTTGCAAATTAGTTCGATGTCCCAACAAGTTTGTTGTTCTCCTTGCAGAAATAAGTCATTAGGTTTGTAGATTGAGGCATGAAATATTAAGTACTTACTTGTCGAATGAAGATACCTCCTTGAAGATGATGTCTTCCACTAGATGCTTCCTTGGTGATCTTCTTGAGAGCTTTATAAGAGCGATGTTCTTCCTTCTTCAGAATGGCAATGCTACTTCTTCGAGAGAAGTTCTTCTTCAAAGATGCTTGAGATGTGATCCTTTCTTCAATGTGAGGGAGATCACTTTGATTTTGATGATGAAGTGCTCTTGTTTCTTCCTTTGGATGTAGAATGTGAGAGACTTCCCAAAATGCTTCAAATGTGTAGAGTCCTTTCTTTGAGTGGAGGTAGGGTCCTTGAGGTCTTCTTCTTCATCCAAGAGTTCTTTCTTGATAGAGTCTTTGTGATGTGTGTTGACGAGTCCTCTTGTATTTGGCCCTTATGTGTCCTTCTTCAATTGAGTGATCTTCAAGCTGCCTCTTCTTGTCACCTTGCTTGGATACGATGTTGAGAAATCTAGGGCAGCTATATTAGGGTGATTTCTCTTTCTTTTGATAACTGCTTGTGATGTTCTTTTACTTCAACTTGTAGTATTTATAATTAGCTTCTTCTTCTCTTGATTATTATATTGTTCTTGTCATCCAACAACTACTAAACTATGAAGATCAATAACACAAATAGACACAGAATATAGGTTGCTAGCCAGGGCCAAAACCTCTTCTAGAGAGGAAAACCCACAAGAATTCTTCTCTTCTTATGGAAACTTCAAATGATGAATTCCAAGACCTTTTAGACCTAAGACATAGACCCCTCCAAGGTTAAGTCAACTTTCTTGTAGATGAATTTCTCTTTCAAAAAGTCAACCCAATTCAAGCTTCTCCAAAACTGTTGCAACTTTTGTTTGTTGAGAAATCTAGGGCATCAAGATTTTGGGTGATTTCTCTATTATTGATAAATGTTTGTGAATTATTTTTACTTCATTAGATTATGATCTTCTCTTTTGTTAGATTATTATAGTGTTCTTCATCAAATAGCTACCAAAGCATAAACAATGAGACAAGAGACACACAATGTAGGCTATCAGCCAGGTTCAAAACCTATTTGACTTGAGAGGAAAACCCAAACAAATTCTTCTTCTTTTAGAGACTTCAATTGACGAATACCAAGACCAAAACCAAGACCATTGACCACAACCCGTCCAAGATCAAATCAATCTGACGAACCTCCTTTACAAGCCTTGCAATGATGATGGCTTCTCCTTTGACCTTCTTTTCGGACTTGCAACCTCTTGTATGCACTGCAGAAGCCCTAGTAATCCGTGTAGTCAAAATAATGGGGAGAATGCCTTCCTTTCTTCTTCACTTGATGAGATACCTTTTCTTCAACCTCTTGGCCTTCAAGATTACTCCTTTACCGAAATTCAACCTTCTATAGTGACTTTAACCTTTGCCTCTTGACAACCGAGAAGTGTGCCCTAATTGCAAATCATACATATGGAAAACAAACCCAAACATTTTTTCTTTTCGCCCTTCCTATCTTTGTTGTTCCTTCGCTATAGAATGAGACAACTTTTCCTTAGATCAAACTTTTGTGTTGTCTTCCATGTGTCCTTTGGAAGAGGCCGAATTCTCTTTATATAGGCTTTGCTAGGCTTCCAAAATAGGCCGACATCTCTTGGCAGGCCGACTTGATGAAGTTTCTAGGCTGACTTGACTTGAGGTTTGTATCCTTGATCTTGGAGGGGTTTCCTTTACAATTTTAGACTCACATTGACTTAAACAAATATGTAACATACCCAATAAGGGTCCTTCATACATGACATTGACTCAATTTGACTTTGTGACCAATCCTAGGGTCTCACAATGGGAGCCATAACTAAAAATAAAATTCCTTGCTCATGAAACCCATGAGACAAGTATTACAATAATAATTTTATTTTTCTTCTTTACATCAATTACATAAAGTCACAATTACACATCATTATGAACACCGAACCTAGTTACACTTTTCAACACTCTTCTGATCACAAGTTCGAACCTGCATATTTTGACTGCAATTTTGGGCTGTACTATAGAAAACCTAATTGACACGTGTGGGAAAAGATGGTAAAATAGGTTTCCTTCTTCCTCTGCTTAGGGTGCTTCTTTCTCCTTAGAAATTCGACCTTCAAAAATTTATCCTCTTGACAAGAAACTTCAACTACTTGAGATGACTACAATTCGGTCTTGCTGCAACAAATGATGCCCTAATTCCTTCGCACATGTGAGAGATTGTAGCCCAAAAACAACCTTCAAAACTTCGACTTGTCCTTTTGAACTTTGCTTGCCTTTTACACTTCTTTCCCCTTAAGGTCGAACTTCTTCTCTTGCTTGATCGAATGTCTTGGATATATCTTCAAATGAGGTCAAAAGCATTTATATATAGGCTTCCAAGGGTTACAAATTATCCTTCATGAGGGCGACTTGTTCTCTTCTAGGCCAACTTGGTCTTGGAGGGATTTTGACACAATTTATGATTCAAATAAATTATTTTGACTTGATACAATATGCCCAATGGGGTCTAATACATATGACAACGACTCTTTTGACTCTTTGAATCTATGACAAACCCTAGAAATACAAAATGGGTGATTTGACCTAGAACAAATTGACTTTGAGCATGAAACCCATGCCAAAATAATGATAATAAATTTTCTCTCTTTACATCAAATACATAAAATCAATAGTACATAAGACATTATGAAGACTGAACATAGTTACATATTACAACAGTGTGGATGAGAGAAAATCAACTTTTGGATATGTATGTAGCCTTGGCATAGGTTTAGTGACATAGACCATTAAGAAGCAACATGCAAAATCCTTTTCGTGGTCAAAGGTAGAATATTGAGGAATAGTGAAAAGAGTGTTTGAGGTAGTTTGGCTTAGAAGGATGCTCTCAAAAGGATGCAATAGATGGAGTCCACAACTTATTTTGTGACACTCAGAGGGTTCTCAAACTAACCAATAATCATGTGTTCCATGAGCATACCAAGCATGTTGAGATAGATTTCTTCTTTGTTAGATAACTTGTATAGGATGGATGTATTGAGTTGTACTACTCTCTTGTAGAGGACCAAACTGCAAACATGTTCACCAAGTCTTTGGGTCCTGAAAATTGTAAATTTTTTTGATAAGTTTGATGTAGTTAATAGATTGGCCATTAAGGGAGAGTGTTAAAGTAAAGGAAAGATTCTAATGGTTAATTAGAGATTAGACACAGGCCTCAAAAAATAACTTTGACTTCAGAGATTAGACATAGGCCTCAAAAAAATCACTTTGACTTTAGGTTATTTTATGCTTTATTTCTCTTCAGTGAGTCTCTTGGTCTATTCCATATTCATAAAGTGGATTGGCTGGTCTAGCTTATAACCCTTTATAATAAAGCTTTCGCTTTTTCGTTAATCAATGCAATGGCAATCTTGGTTTTCTTTGTGTTTGTGTTATCATGATACAAAAGTAGATGCTCATGTGGGCCAAGTGTTCATGCAATAAAGTTTTTAAAGTTACAAATCATGGAATCGATAATATAAATAAATTCTAAATTGTTCAGATATAGGAAATGTATTGTACATTGTTAAAAGCTTCATATAACCTTATCTTGGGGTTTTTTCACATTAGAAGGGTCTGACTAAGGTTGAACTAATCGAGTATATGTATATTAATTCATAGAAGAAGAGACCAAACATCGGGGATGCTTAGTAGATTGCGGGATTACTCTTTCTACCCAATAATGACATTGGATGCAGTAACTATTAACTAAATCTCCCTTTGCTGCCCACTGGATGACCGTTTAAAACTTGATGATTCTAGAATCATAGCCTCCACCCACCTTGGCTGTAGTGCTGGACTTGTATGTACATGCCAGTTTTATGGATTGCTTTGGTCTTTTATATACTATTTTATGATCTTCCATTCTTTTTCATTTTACTGACATAGCTAGCAGTCAGTCTTAATTGCTAAATCTGGTCAAAGTGTAAGGGTAAACATGTGAGTCGTTTGCATCATAACTCTTCCAAGAAAAAACCTTTCATTTGCTTTCAATAATTTATTTCTGGTCAAATTATGACACTGCTGCTTTGTTTGTGGGACGATATAATTGAATTTTGCCCGTTGTTCATATGATAACAGCCAGATGATGAAGCCATGGACTTAAACCAGGAGCTCATTGCCAAGTTACTTGAGCTGGAAGATGTTGATGCTGTTTACTCAGATCAGAAGTGAGTTGAAAATTTTGCCATCAATCTAGGCTGATATTAAACGGCGACAATTATTTTTCTTGACAATAAAATGGAATCCCTGGATTTGTTTTTCAATGATGGACACTATCTTTCGTTTGGTCTTTGAAGAGAAAAGCAAGGCCATATATTTGAAAAGCATAGATTTTCTATGGTAATGTAATCTTATTGTTTTTTATAAGTGGATTCTAGCACATTTGTAATGCTGGATAGAGTTCTGACTATTTTTTCACTATCTCTAAAGTTGGGAATGGTTAAATAGAGAGATCTTTAAAGGGAGAGGTTTATTTGAACTTTTGTTTTTAGGTGGAAAGGATGATTTAATGGTTAATAATTCTTGAACCTACCTTTTAAGAGAATAAAGAAATGTAGGATATTAGATTGACTGAAAGAGAAAATGAAACATAAGATACAGTATACATATTATTGGCCTAATATAATACCGTGACGGTAGAATTTTTTGGAAGTAGGGCAATAAATTCAAAACAGAAATTTCACCTCTGAACTAGAGGTTTCCCAGATCTTAATCCCGTGAATTTTCAGTTTTAGGGCTGTAATGAAATATGATAAAACAACAACATTTGTGGAAAATATTTCAACTCTTAACCCCCAAAATTCACTAGGCAATTCAGGAGATAAGATACCAAAGTACGCCAATAAGTTTCAGCTCTCTAGGGAAATCTTATCAAACATGTAACAGATCTGAAATGTTGGAAAATGTAACTAGGTTTCGTCTTCATAATTATTTGTCATTATATATTTTATGTAAAAAAAATAAAAATAAAAAGAAGACAATTGTTTTTTGATTTTTCAAACATCGGTTTTGTGCTCAAGTAAATTTTTATTTTATTTTATTAAAGCATGTTTTTCATGCTCATTATTATTTGTATTGGTCAAAGTAAAAGGCTTATTTAAGCAGGGAAAAATATTTTTTAAAGTTGTAATTTGAGTCAAAAACCCCTCAAGATGCCAAGTCGGCCTTGCCCCAAAGGACATGCCTATTTGAACACCTCTGGACATTATAAATATAGGGTGAGTAGAGCTCATTTGGATAGCAATTTCGTATGATTTGTTTTGACATTTCACAGAAGAAGAAGAGGGCCGAAGTCTGAAATTGAAGAAGGGATTTCTTGAAGTTAGATTTGTGGAAGTTCTGTCTCGTCACACCTCTTGTTGAAGATTTGTTGCTGGTCTCTTGCTATTGATGGATATGCTGTGTAGAATGAGGGTTTGACTTGGCATCTAGACGGTTGGAGTCTGTCTATGGTCATGGGTCTTGGTTATCTCATTTTGAACTAATTCTATATAAGGAGATTTTTTCCGGGTTTTCCCCTTGAGTGGCTTTCCCCGGCTTGGAGCCTATATCTTGTGTTCATTGTTCTCTTGTGATCTTCATGTTCATATTTTGATAATTGTTTGATGAAAGAAACATAATATAGATTAATAATAAGCCAACAAATTTCACAAGTAATTATCAAAGAAAGAGAAATCTAATTTAATTTGCAAGCCTCTTGATTTCTCAACATGGGATCCGAGCAACGTTTGACGAAGGAGGCTTGAAGATCACACTCTGTTTGCATTTAAAGTGTAATGCATCGTATTTCTCTCTCTTGGCTTTTTCCTATGGCTTTTGTAGCTTATGTCACTGTGGATTGAACAAATTATGGGCATATAAATGATGTGGAAAACCTAACTTCTATGACCCTAATCTCAGTAATAATGAGAAGATTGATATCTGTTGCGAAGTAATTCGGATCAATGTGGAATCGTTGCAGTGGCTCGATTTCATATTCTACAATGGATCGTATTTATCATTTCTGTGGTGCAGAGTCTTATTCTATTTCAAAATGGTTCGTTCATGTCTCGCATCTATGTACTTTGTTATGACTCGCTCAAATCACATCAAAGTGGCTCAACCATATTCCATTGTGGCTTGTTCGGCTATCTATGGTTTATTATATTGTCGCTATGACTTTGATATCACTCCATCAGTGGCATCTATGGCATCATTCTCAGTAACACTCTTTGGAATTTGCACTCAGTGACTCGTATTGAAGATTACATCTCATATGTCTTGTGTTGACTAAATTAAAGATCACATTCCGAGTAACCCGAATAGTGACAAAATGAGAACTTGACAGAGATCCTAGTATATAGCAACGAGATTAGCATGAACAAAGATTGTATTTATGACCTATGTCTTAGTTGAACAATAGCTCGAATTTGCTATAAACAATGGTTCAAATTTATGATACCTCTCTAAAGTTGAAAGACTAGAATTGCATATAATTCTAATTTCCTTGGTGAAAATTGAGGCTCGATATAGTGACTAGCTCTAAAGCTTGCACTTATGATTACAATTGCTATACTCTGAGTGGCTCACATTTGGTTCATTGACATTGCACTATACAAGTCATGTAGATTCAAATGATTCACATAATCTTTATATTGTGTGTTAGCCTCACTCTCATGTGATGAAAGCAATTATAAGTCCAAAATAATTAAATTAATTAAAATCATGAAAGTTAGGATTTATTCCTACTTTTTTAGATTGGGTTTGTTCCTCATAGTTAGGAGTCAGTTTAGGCCTAGTTGGTTGAGAGATTCTCTCCAATTAGTTAGGCTCTTAGATTAGTGTGTTGTAGAGATCTTTGTTCAACCAAAGTGTCCAACATAAATGCACTATTTTGAGACAAATTTCCTCATGTCTTTATATTTGTATTATTATCATGATTTTGTATAGTACATTATGATAGGAATACCTTGAGGCTTGCAGGCCTTTTGCAATATGAAGATAGAACATGCAAAAGAATGTTGACTTCAGAGTGAGTAAGTAGCAAAATTTGACATGAAGAATCTCACACTTGAAACCATTGTGATTTGGTAACTCCAATGTTGATGATTTTGAGAAATGATTTGGCTCCCCGGAAAAGTATATGCAGAGGTTGGAAAGATAACAATGGAGATATTTTGTTGCATGATATTGATGTACCTACAACTATGTGATTTGATCACAGAACACATGGATTGCGTGGATAGGATTATTGATGGCTTGGATAACCATGAGAGTAGAATTGATATTGGAAAGTTGATATGACTTGTGAGGCAGAACTTTATTATGAAGGAAGAAGACATGTGTTAGCAGTTGTGAGGAAGCTTGGTTCCTTGAAGAAGACAAATGAACCAGTTGGTGATAAAGTTGTATGATGATTGACGAGATCCAGAAAGGTCGAAATTTGATATGATGTGATGCTATTAGGAACGAAGAAACCCTGTCATGAAGATGAAATGTGAAAGAAGGTCAAAGCTCAATTATGATGTATTGTGAGATAGGAGCCCTTACAACTACCACTAAGATCTCCACAAGAAGGACTAGTAGCTGTTGTATTGATGAATTATGAGACCAACTAAGGATTGTGATGATGTCTCTCTGATTGATAGGGAGTAATAAATCTCCTTCATGTTTGAGGAGGAAGGATCTCCTCCCTAGTTGAGAGGGAGTGATGATGGACATTGTATTCTATGTGTCATGCACTAGGCCAAGACTAACCGTTGTACATCTAGTGTATGGCATTGAGAGGGAGAATGGAGGATTGAACAAGCATCTAGGACTAGTACGCCTTGAAGAATGAGAATCCAAGATAGGAAGTAGTCTCGTGGATCGACACTCTTTGAGGATTGGATAGGGTATTCAAGATAAGAGTGGTTAAAGAGGACTGATATTAATCAGAGAATTCTTGAGCACACAACTGACATCAAACATGGAAGGTCTCGCTCCTCCGCTTTAGCAGAACATGCAGAGAAAACAAACCATCACATCTGTATTGAAGAGGCAAGGGTCATTGCAAGGATTGATCATTTTCATCACTGTAAGTTTAGGGAGGCCTATCAATTTGAATAGAGAGGATGGTTGGAGTATTAACAGGTGTTGGATCCCTACCTTGCATTCCTAAGTTTTTATAATATTTATTTAAATCAAAATTTTTGGTATTCCTTTATTTCTTATTTATTTAATATTCATTTTTTTGTGAGGATTTAAATAATAAATTTGAGTT